>JAXQQM020067486.1:0-72726 GCA_034641835.2 Pinus albicaulis
CCATTATTTGGAATGATCTAGTGAACATAGTGGTTCTTGGACCAAACATGCTAAAAGAGATGGAGCAAGAAGTGTTCAATATCAGGAATAAATTGAAGGTATCTCAGGCTAGACAAAGGATTTTTGTATATTAGCAAAGAATGCACAAATAATTCTAAAATTGAGATCACATATATCTTTGCAATAGACCAAGGAAGATCTCATTAAAAGTGGGGTCTTGTGCTAAGTTGGCACCCAGATTTTGTGGAACATTTTATATTTTCGAAGGAGTTAGACCGATGCTTAATAAATTAGCCTTACCTCCCACAATTGAAGCCCCTTATATTCCTTTCGAGTTGGATTGGTTGTCTATGCCTATGTGGTTAGTGGGAGGCTTCGTGGGTGATTGAATCATTGTGGTGCTTTTTTTATAGATGATAAACCACCTAGATATTGGAATATGAGTCACAGTGGTGCTTGCTAGAGAGTTTTTAACCACTTTAAAAATGGAATTCAGACCCATGTGGTGCTTTCTATGAAAAGACAAATGATAAACCACTTGTATAGTGGATTAAATATCCTAGAGTGAGTAATACTCCACATGGACCTTCGTTGAAGCCCTATGAATGGACTCAGGAGTGTAAGTGAGTTATTATGGTGATTACTATCATAGGATAGTTGATAAACCACTTGGACAGTGAACCACATCTCTGAGTTCCTATTTAAACCATTGGTGTGAATTCCCTTAAGCAAGCATTTCATCAGACTATGGATCTAACTCATGGATGCTCAACTACAAGAAATTTTGCACTATATTTGGCTTATGGTTGGGTGGAGAGTTGAAGCTCCTCCTCTAGTTTGCAACCATATTTAAACACATAGATAATTGTAAATTACTCACGTGTATTAACTTATTAACTTATTAACTATGATGTTCCTTACTATGCTATGAATGGTGCAAGATCTTATGTGTTGATGAATGTCTGATTTGTGAGGCTCACTATTATGCTCATTATTAGGATGATATCTTGTATTTTCCTAAATATAATACATTCTTAGATTATGGTGTCCATTATTATGTTCATGATGAATATGAGGGATTGTGTATTCATGTCAACATAATTGATCTCCCTAGCTAAAACATTTTCCTACAATAGTTAACCTGTTGGAATCGAGAGTTTCGGGCTATAGGACTTGGGCCATAACTCCCTAAAGTTTGGTGGTCCGATATACCCCTTTTTTTATAAGGAACACAGAGTTGAGGCTCAAAACTCAGGGCCTTTGGGTCATAAACCTCAAGAAGCTAGGTAGGATGTATCACCTTTTTATGCTTTGTAAGACCCAACTCACTAGTTATTTTATGTGTATATATGTTTTCGAGACTGACATTGGCCATCGATTGTAACCATGTGTACGCAAGGAGTTAGGAGGCCAATACATATGGTCAAACAGTAGACATATGACCAAACATATGAGAGTTGGTATGTTGAAATTGGAAATAAGAAATATTTAAAATGGAATCAAAAGGGATTCTAGTTTAATTTTCCCTTAATTAAATTAGAAGTAAATTGTAATTCCACATCACATGATATCTTGTATGAGCTAACTATGTCATCTCATTCAATTCGAGTTGAGGGTCAAAGTAGAGGCATGTAGAGTGTCTCCTACCTTTTAGGATCCCTGGTTGAGCTTATTTTGAGTTGTAATTAGTTAATTCAGTTTATTTGAGTTAAAATCAATTTAACTAGTTCTAACTAATGGATGAGTTAGTGAGAGGTAGAATGAATTAAATATGATTTAATTCACATGCAGTGATCAATCAAATAACTGATAATTCACTATAAATAGTTGTTGCATGTCAGTTCTAAGAGTGACCTAGTTGAGATTGGAGTTAAAGGGAAGAAGACTATCAGTTGTACTATTAGAAAATTGTGCAAGTCATGCATGAGGTCATTAGGACGCCTTGGATGTATTGTGCAATCAATTGAATGGAATTTCCTATTTAATAGGGGCTCAATTCCCTTAGGAATACGTAAGCTAGGCTAGTCAGTCAGGTGTAATTTTTTGGCTAAGTATTGGACCAAACTTGCCAGGATCAGGGTGAGATAGTCAGAGATAGTGTAGATGTTTCTCAGGAAGGAAAATAGCATTGCATTGTTTCATATTATTGAATTACTGAAATATAAATATAGTGAGGTTTTCAACTGAGGCTTTCCCCAGATACAACTTTTTGTTGTGCGATTGAAATTATTTCTCTTTTTGTTGTGCGATTGAAATTATTGTGCAATCATAATTGGTTTCCTCAATTTCTAGAATATATTCAATTATTTTGTTTTAGAATATTACAAGATCATTTGAATCTATGTGTATTTTTCTACATGGTATCAGAGCAATAATAACTATAGAAGAGAAGAACCATAGTTTGTTTTGAACAGGTAAATTGAATTTGCAGATTTATTCTTCAAGACCAGCAGCAAATCAAGATGTCTTTTTGTGGATTGAGACTCGAATATGCGCTTGAGGGTAGTTTGAATTACATAGAATGGAAGGACAATATGGAGGCAGTGTTGGAGGATAGTGGACTGAAGGAACTCATAGACAATGATATTTCCAAGCCCGGAACAATAGATGCTCAAAATCTTGTTGCATGGAAGAAGAATGTAGCAAAGGCGAGAAGGATTCTGTTAGAAAACATAGTTACCGATCAAATAGGTAACTGAACTAATACCTACTTTTTTGAGGTAGCAAAAAAATCAACCGATCTTGAAAAGTGGTGATGTAGAATCACCCTCTCTTTTTTAAAAGCATGTTTTTGGCACTTTATTTATTTATTTATTTGTGATTATTTTCATGTCGATTTTGAATAGTGGTGGTGCATAATCACCCACTTTTTTTAGAGGGTTGATTTTGACACTATACATTTTCTAATGTCTTCTTCTTCCCTCATATGTTTATTTTTAAGTGCATTTATGTACTTGTGTTTTAAAAAAAAAATGTAATGAAATCTTCATTTTTTCACATAGATAAAAATTTTTAAAAAGGGTCAATATTTTAAAGTTTATATTTTCTATATATTTATGTATTGTTAATTAATATTTCAATGCACATCAAGTAATTGTCGCTAGAACACCAATATTTTGAACCATATGACAAAAAAATACACATTTTCAATAAAAATACAATGGAAAAAAGACACTTATAGAGACTTTTTTTTTTAAAAGACATATTAAATAAACTAAATTTTTGGGAAAATATTAACAAAAAAACTTAAGAAAATAACATGTTTTATGAATTTTATGTCAAAAAATAATAATAATGACAAGTTGTTTTGCAAAAAATAAGGATTCTTCTCATAAAATATCAAAGTCTAAACATTACAACTAAAATTGATTCATAACTGTCAAAACTTAGCTTTATTTGCAAGCATAACTTAAAGATCATCAACAATATCAACTAATCCATGTTCAACACCTTATAGAACATCTTTAATGTCTTCTTCCGCAACATTTTATGCTTCATTTTGGTCATTTCCATCTTCTAATGGATCTTTCATGTCTGCAAATCTTCCAAAGTGTCCTTTTCCAATCATTCCATATAATGGTGGTTGAGATTCCCTTGCTTTTCTTGCCACGCGTAACTCATTAAAATTCCCTTTCCTCAAACCAACTTCTTGCTTTTTATCTGGAAGAAATTGAAGAGCATTAATTCTTTGTTGAATAAATTTGCATTGCACTCAGTCTTTCTCAATGGAAATGCAATTTCTTCCTTTTTGTAGCAACATGCTAGTGTTGTACCTATTCATCAAGCACAAAAGAAATAAATAAGCAAATTAGTATAAACACATAAAAACTAAAAACTAAAATATTTAAATTCAAATTTGTATAATAAAACTTACTTGAACCTAAGAATAAATCCAAAACCCAATCTCCTTTATTTGAACATAGATCTATAATATAGTTAATCAATTCTTGTGATTTTTGATAAATGTTAACTATATCTCATTTTGCATCTTTATCCTCATATGTTAGTTTTCATACAACAACATCATGAACCAATACTTGACTATGACTTCCCATCTACTTGATTCATAAGAATGCGCTTATAGTTATCCTCTTTTTTCCAACATTCAACATGGATGAATTCACAATCATTTATAATAGGTTGAGCTTCGGAAGAAATAAGATTTGACTTCTGCATGTAACATAACATAGTAAAATTTCTATTAAATTGTACATAAATAAAAAAATTTAACAGTAATCGAACATACAATTTCAATGTCTTACCATGTAAGTTGCATCCTTGAATTTGTTTTTCCCTTGAAGCTTGTTAATAACATTGCAAACTGTGTGTCTGAATGAAATGTCACAAATCTTCAAAGTGGTGATGTTGTGACTTCTTGAAATCCCGTAACCACTTTACTAAAATCTTGATAAGTATATTGTTCACTATCATATTCAATGTCTGGGAAATTGAAACCATGAGGAATATTTGCAATAACTAGTGCATATTCCCTTTTAGGTATTAATTTTGCAATGACTTCACATTCACCTTGTATTATTTGATTTTGGATACTGTCGAGCCCATTCCAAATGAAATGATAAGAGTAGGATCACGTTCAACATTCATAAGACGCTTATTTCTCATCTTTTCCAACTTAATTTTTTCAATAAATTTTTTTGAAGTATCTGGTATTACACTTCCATTTTTCTTCGACGTCGATTTAGTATCAAAAAAATTGATGGGATAACACTTATATGGGACAATAACTATTCAACTACTACAGAATGGGGGCCATCATCAGGTTTAGCATTTTTGAAGTTAATTCCAGAGCGTCCAATATTTTCATCAAAGATATTGTTATTACAGTCAGTTGTTGAACTCCATAATCAACTACGGCATAAGAGAGAGATAAATTATTCTGAATGTCTTGAGGAAATTAAAAGATGTATTAGAGATACATATGAGTACTTTGATGTTGTTGATTTAGTTTGGTGGGAATATTTTTTCAATAATCAAAGTGATATGATTTCAAGATCCATAAATGAGGATACGCTTTTGAAGACTCCATTTTTTTGGCCACAAAATATGCCAATTGAACATGAGGAAACACACATTGTTGAACAATAATAGTCTCAAGCTATTATTGATTCTCCACGGGTAGAGGAAAGAGAAATATATATGAGTTCTAGAATATCACGTGCACAACATGAATCCATGGAAGACCTTTACAGGGGTTTTGTGCAAGATGTGAAGGAGGGTTGCATGATAGCAGTGTTAGCAGATGACCATCCACTTGGCTATCCATTCTATATTGCCAAGATTATAAAGTTCATTAAGGGAAATGAATATATTACATATGTTGAAGTACATTGGTATGCCACAAGTACCCACCCTTTCAATGGTGTATATAAGCCAGAGATGGTAGTTGAAAAAAAAATTGGTAGAAAGAGAAAAATAAAGGGCACAAATATAAATCGTCATCGCACAGATGTCTTAAAATTGGAGAATGTTGACATACTTGTGTATGACTTCAATTTGACAGAGAGAGGAACTCTTCACTTGAAGACCATAAATACTTTGAAGAAATTGATACCAGAACAAATACTACTGAGATGGGACTCTGTTGAATGTAGTCGTAGATCTAGAAGACTTTTGACCTCTGAAATGGTGGGCATGCATGTTGACTCAGATGGAGCACTAGTTGATAAAGAGAAGAATATGGATCATCTTCATCTGCATCCTGTCATTCATCTGAAGATGTAGATTCTGATGGTGTGCCAGAACCTATGATTGATTTTGAATGACTGTCTAAGACATTTTTATGTAATTGATGTTTTCATGGTAACTTGAAATAAATAATTTGACTTCCATGTGATCTTTCATGAATATATGAGGAATTTCTATGTTTGTTGGATTGTATTTTTTAATTATGAAGAATTCATCTCTTTAGAATATCCACAGCACAACAATAAATTACAAAAATAATTTATGTTATATTCAACATACCAATGTTGATATTTTGATTAAAAAAAAATAGAAATTAATGTTGAATTTTTAGATTATACAGTGACATTGGCATAATATTATGTATTGTTAGCATTTGGTAAAAGATACTTTTAAAATTTTTAAAAAAATTATGCCTCATTGAAAGGGGACACTTTGTTTTGATGGTTGATTTTTAGGTTTTGGTTGCAATTAGTTTTAAATTTGTCTTAGGCTAATATTTGAAAAGAGATATATTTTTATCCTTTAAAATAAAAAATTACTCTTGGAATAATAAATATTTCATTTACTTTTTCATTTTTAAAAATTGTTCAAGTCATATAATTTCTTCATAACTTCATGGTTCAAGTATGTTGAAAACTTAAGATTTAAAAACTTGAGATTTAAAACTTGTCATTAAGGTTTTGATGCACTACGATATTTATCTTTAATTTTATGGTTGAAAACAATTACAATTTTAGGCTTTTTTAGAGTCAAGATATGTTATCTTTAACAAGATGGATGAAAATTGTTGGAAATGATAAGGCCTTCAGACATGATATTTTTATCTTTAACATCATGTATCAAAATTTGTAGAATTTTACGATTTTCCAATGTCCTAATATGTCTTCTTTAATTTCGTTGTTAAAATGTGTCAAAAATGTGACACAATTTTTTGTTTTGTTCTTCTAGCATCAATTTGTTTTTTTCTCGAGTGTGTTTTTTCAATCCTTTTTTCAAGGAACAATCTCGTTTTTAGCATAATTTAAAAAATTGTTCAAATTTGACCCTAAAAAAAATAAAACATTCTAGAATACATACTTTTCGTTTTTGGGGTGTTTTTTCATGTTTTTTGAGTTTTTTTGGGCTAGAGTTCCTGTTTTGAGGTAATATTTCATGTTTTGAGGTAATAGTTCATGTTTGATTGATAACTATGTTAGAAGGAGTTTGATATCATATTGTATCAAACCTCCATGGAAAGAAAAACTCGATATGCTATGTGGAAGGCCTTAACAGATATGTTTCAGAATAGCAGCAACCACGGGAAGTTGGCACTAAAGGACAAGCTCGGAAATATCAAGATGGAGGAGGGTAAGATAATACCAAAATACTTAACAAAGTTCACTCAATTTTGAGATGAGCTTGGAAGTGTTGGTGTGACAATTTCCCAGGATGATTTGGTGAGCCTAGCACTTCTAGGCCTTCCCAAGATTTGGCATAGCTACCAGGATTTGGTAAATGGGAGGGAGAGTTTACCACAGTGGGAGCGATTGTGGTCTGACTTGGTACAATAAGAGATCAGGCGAAACACCAGAGATGGGACCTCTTCCAAATACAAAGAAGAATATTTTTCATTAGTCGAAAAAGGAAATAAATCCAAAGGAAATAAGTCCCAAGGTGCAAAGGGAAAGAATAAAGACTTTTCCAACATCAAATGTTTTCATTGTCATGAGTACGAGGATTATGCCACAAAATGTTTGTAGAAGGCAAGCAAGAAGGAGCCTGCAGTTGCAACAGCAGGTGAAGATTTAGATTCACAATTTGAACTTGCTTTCACTCTCATTGCATACATGGCCAACACTGTAATGGGATGCATGTGGTATCTTGACAGTGGCGCCTTGTTCCATATGACAAGGAATAGATCTCTTCAATGACTTAGAGGAGAAAGACCTCAAGCAGAACATAGAGTTTGGAGATGACGAGTGGTATAGCGCAACTGGCATAGGTATAGTTACCTTTCAGAGGGATTCTAGCTCCCCTCTCAAACTCACAAATGTATTGTTTATTCTAGGACTAAAGAAGAACCTTGTTTCCGTAGTGGTATTGGAAGACTGTGGCTATGATGTGATATTTAGAAAAGGAAAGGTTTTCCTTAGAAACATCGCCACGGGGTGGGTAAAACAGATCGGTGTGCGAGTCAAGAACCTGTATGATCTTGAGGTCAAAGATGTTGCAAAGCCTTGAGGATCAAGGCAAAGGTTATAGGATTGGTGGTTGAGAGGGAGCATGAATTATATCTCAACATGCAGCATCAGAAAGTTGTGGAGCAACCACAATTAGAGAAGCATAGAGGAGACCGAGTGGAGGCATCCACTCAAGTAGGGACCTATAGTAGGGGGAATTTTGATCCAAGTGGGTAGAGGGAGCACATGTAGCCATACCTCCAGGAGAGAGGTGGGGAGATATGAAGTCATGGTCCCAAGAGTGCAGAAATTTGCGCAGGGCCCATTGAGATGTTTTTTCTCATGGATCATTATGTTGCTACGGGGTCACACAGTACAGAGTAGTAGGATGGACCAGTGGTGGTTGATGTAGTCATATGACAGAGTGAAAAACACAAAGAGTAGCAGCAGTCAAATACTAGAGTGTAGAGCAGAGTTGGCAGCAGTGCAAATGGCACAGATGCGGAGTCAGCAACAGTGCAGAGTTTTCAGTTGACAGTGTAGTAGCTAGTAGTAGTCAGAATCTCTGGTGACAGATGCATCATATTGATTCAGTTTGGATGTTTTTCAGTTTCAAAAGTTGTAGTAGCAAAAGCACTAGAGAGAAGTGTTGCATGCAGAACATTCCAAAGTTATCAGATCGGGATAGAGTTGAATTCCTTTCTTGTTGAGAGGGAATGTTGAAATTGACAACAAGAAATATTGAAAATGGTGTCAAAATGGATTCTAGTTTAATTTTCCCTTTATTAAATTAGAAGTAAATTATAATTCCACATCACAGGACAATGTGTACGAGTTAACTGAGTCAGGAAGACTTATTTATCTCAATAAATTTTATTTGAGGGTCAAACTAGAGGCATGTAGAGTGTCTCCTACTTTTTAGGTGCCTTGGTTGAGTTTATTCTGAGTTGTAATTAGTTAACTCAGTTTATTTGAGTTAAAAATAGTTTAACTAGTTCTAACTGATAGATGAGCTAGTGAGAGGTCTATTGAATTAAATTTGATTTAATTCACATGCAGTGATCAATTAGATAACTGATAATTCACTATAAATAGTTATTGCATATTAGTTTTAAGAGTGACCTAGTTGAGATTGGATTTAAAGGGAAGAAGACTATTAGTTGTACTATTAGAAAATTGTACAAGTCATGCATGAGGTCATCATGATACCTTGGATGTTTGCGCAATCAATTGAAGGGAATTTCCTATTTAATAGGGGCTCAATTCCATCATAAATGAGTAAGCCACATTGATCAACCAGGTGCAATTTTTTGGCTAAGTATTGGACCAAACTTTCCAGGATCAGGGTGAGACATTCAGAGATAGTGCAAAGGTTTCTCGGGAAGGGAAATAGCATTGAAATGTTTCATATTCTTGACTTAATGAAATATATAGATAGCGGGGTTTTAAGCTGAGGCTTTCCCCAGATACATCTTTGTGTCATGCAATTGAAATTCTTTGTCTTTCTTGTTCATGTGATTGTGTGATCATAATTGGTTCCGCAATTTGTAGAATAGATTCAAGTATTTTTTTTTAGCATATTACAATATCAGTTGAATATATGTGTATTTTATTCATGGTATAGAGTGGAACCTGAAGTACCAGAACTTTACCCCGCTACTCATTGTTCACTAGTTTCCACTATAGATTGTTGTGGGTGTAGTACCATATAACGGGGCCACCTAAAAGGGTTAGGCTGACCCAAATGTGATTCTGATGCAGAACCATGTCTCTTCCCACCACCCATGTCCTTGTGATCTGGTGTTGTGAATGCAGTATGAGCACAAAGGTGGGGTGGGGCTGATTTGGCCATAATTCCAGTGTGGGGGCTACCAACACCTATTTTTGTTGGTTGAATGGTAATGTCATGGGGATAATTCAAACGAGTGACTGAACCATCTTGGTGTGGAACTGGCATGGTGGTCCCATTATGATGACCGATTAAGATCATTGAAGTATGGTGGAGGCTACACAGGAATCACATGGCCAGTGTGAATACATTCCCTCTTTTAATAGGTCGATCTTCAATCGAGCATAACATATAATCCCAAATTCAAATTCTGGTAAAATTTATATCACCAGAAGGCTCTCAATGAGCTATGTATGATGGTGAGGTCAAAATCTAATTCCATAAAATTGAGAGAAGCAGCATGTTATAACCCCATATACATAACATACCTTGGGGTTAGGTTAATGCAAGTAGGTGACACCTTGCACTTCTTGAGGTAGCCTCAGGGGGTGGGAGTATGGTTACAGGAAATTTGCAAAGATATAGTGTAAAAAGAGAGCATTGGTATGCATTTTAGATTCAATCCATTCAAGCTTCACTACCAACTAAGTGTTCACCTAAGGAAATAAGGCTACCATAAAGGCATGTACAAGAAGTTATAACTTAGGAAATATTATTATGTAAGATTCAAAGAACGTTAGGAGAAAATGCATGTGAAATGGAATAAATAGCAAATTTTTATATCTATCCAGTATTTAATAGTGCCAAGCTTGTGCTTGTACTATTAATATTTTAGAATTTAAATAAAAGAAGAAATCATGGAATTTGATTGGGAGAAACAAGTGCCAAAGAAGAATCCTAAAGAAATATTAGATAATATATTCTAGACTAAAACTAACAAGTATACATATTTTTTTGTGAAGTGGAAGGAAAAACTAGATAAAAAAGTGTTTTTGGCTCTCAAAAGTAGATTTTAAGAGATTGATCACAAAGAGAAATATAAGTTATTGTAGAATATTTTGTGAGGAAATGAATGGAAACCTTTTCATGGAAGGAGAATTTAACATGGGTTTAAAATATTAATATGTGAAAGAACACAAGTTAAAAAGAGAACTAGAGGTGAATGAAAACAAATAGCATGCATAGTAAATGGACTAGAAAGGAATTGTGTAAAAGAGACTAGCAAGAAAGAACATCTTAAAAATCTTAAGAATAGTGCATGAAAGAGACAAGGTCAAGAATGTGTAGGAAGACCGCATGCAAGAAGGAAAATGAAGAAATGCATGAGTATCATTTCACGAATAAATGAATAAGTTGGAAGAAAGCAACTGTAAATTTGATAAAAGATGAGCAACACAAGTTTAGAATATCATGAAACACAAGGAATGTAGATCTAATTTGACACAAAGCATAAGGAGTTGAAGAGATATGGACACAAAAAATTAAGAATGACAATTAGATAAATAAATAACCAAGATTATGAAAGATGAAATTGGTGTAACAACAATATAAGGTTATTTAAACACTAGGAGTTAGTTTAACACCAAGTTGGCTTGATGTTTTTTTAGGCTAGTGTGTTTCTTTAGCATGCTTTGTACTTAATTATTCTAATGACAACAATCATGTTTTACATCTTAGTGTTATAATTATTTAACATATCCTTGGTATTAATGACACTTGATTCATGGCTTGACCCCCTATTGGTGTATTCTCTTATAAAATAGCATAGAGGATCATCTGCTAATGATCAAGTTTGTGAGAGATGTTTATCTAAACTATTTTTCTACATTAATAAATTATCTTTAGTGACATGTATTATTTCCCCCCTTCAATATTTTTAACCACATAATAGCTAGTGTCTTGATCTTTGATCTCTATGCAAGTGAATTCCTTTGTTATTTGACCGGTGTGATTATCAATGGTTTTTTATCTTGGTATCATAGCATGTGTAAAAATTCACTTCTATCTTTATCAAATTTTAATATCTTATGATGACTATCATAATATTTTTTTGCAAATCAAACTTTGATTTCATCTATTTCATGATAATCCCCACTAATTGTCTTGCATGCAAAATGAAATTCTATTTCTACAACTTCTAAGAATTTCCTTCTAGTGTATTGAACATTTCCCTTGCATCTAAAACATCATTTTTCGTTATTACTACCTTTATTTTCATCTATAAATGGTTTTCTTCACCTTATATATGTTCATTTCCATCCAACATTTCAAAAAGTGGGTAAAATATATTGTTAATAAAGCTTTTATTTGTAGTTTTACACAACCTACTCCTAGTTTCTTTTGGCATTTTCAACAAATTTTGATTTTTTTCACCACTAACTTATTAGTGCTCCTTACTTTTTGCTTCAAACAAATATTACACATCAAATATATATTCAATGGTTTGGAGCTCATCTTAGTAAAAAAAAATTCAATAACAAAATATGAATATTATGACATTTTTAAAGTTTTTCCAACATTGTTCTTGGTTCATCTAATATTTTTGATGAAATTTGTTGTAAGTGTGACCTTTGTTTTATGTTTTCTTGTTTTTCTCGATTTTTTTCTCCTAGTTGCAAATCATGTTTTGAAGTTTGTTTCTATCAATATCAACCCCTTTATTCCATTGTGACCCTTTGCAACCTTGAGTTCTCTCATTTTGTGGTTCTAGTTGAATTCTAGCCTCTTCCTTCGCAAATTTGGTTATATAGGTATACATTCCTCCGTCTTGGAAGGATTTTCTTTCTAGACATCATGCCCTCTTTGAAGAGAGGGGCCCTAAACCTCATGGGTGTCACCTTCATATGAGTGTCTACATCCTTGGGGCCTCCATCATGTAATGGGACCCCTCATAGTGGCAATAATATGGTTACTCCCATAGGAAATTCATACAAAGATGGACTTGTCCAAATATGAACTTACTCCCAAGGATATTACACAACCATCCAACCAAAAACTACCACACAAAATCACATTTTCCATGCATACCAAAGTCTAAGAGCTTGTTGCACACCCACTACCACATGGATTAGTGACATCTTACCATGCAACAACTTATCCATGTCACCTACCACATCAATACCATGTCAATGGAGCTATGTAAATAATCTGACATATGCACCCTATTGTATCAACAATCTAATCAATGTGCTACATGGTACAACATGTCATGATGCCGCATGTCACTTTAGATGAAACCCCTCTATTTTCATTTTGAATTTTGATGTTGATTTTCAAATGGGCATAGCTTTGTGATTTTGAGTCTACTTATAGTGTGTTATTTTGTGCTCTACAAATTGTTGTAGTTAGTGTTTTGAATTTTAACTATTAATTTCTTTTCATTTGTCAATTTACTCATAAATATCCCTATAATCCTCCTTTTGGTAACTTCTTACAAAATCCTTTGTCCACACCACTTTTCTTGAAGTTGTTTATATCCCAACCACTACACATTTGGGTCATTAGAGTGCAGATTAAAGGTCATTTTTGGTAGTTTCACTTTTCATTGTACTTTGGGCCCATTATTTTATTTTGGATTTCTAGTTTTGTTGACTAAATCACTTTTCATATTGATGTTTTTTCGCTTTATTGGCAAATAAAAAAAGTAAAAGCAACGAATCACATGTTACTCACTTCCAAAAAATATTGTTTATTTTGTAGATAATCTAGGGCTTAAATGTTTAAAATTGCCACCTCTATAAAATACATTCCAAACATTTTCAATCTTTGCATTTTCAAGTGGAACCTAGTTCATATATATTGATGGTAGCAAGTATGATAATGACATGCTACATCAAACCTTGCAAACTAAAGTTAATAAATTTAATATTTATGTGGATATGGAATTCAAGTTGTTTCTTGAAATCCACAAGGATATATCCTATCATTCAACAAATCATGCACTCATCCACTAGATGAACTCTTGAAGACTAATATTGTTGCATCCTCTTTTATTTCTCATGACGTACATGTTTTTGTCAATTTTTAGCAACACATAATACAATTGATTCTAAGTTACTCTAGAAAATAAGTTTTAATGATGAAGGCCTTGGAAAGCATGGTCAAGTAATAGTAAAACCCATTGAACCTATTTCTTGGCCAGTTTGACAGGGTCATGTATATTCTAAGCATTTTGTCTCACTTGCTTCTCCTTTATTTATAGCATCAACTTTCCAATTTCTCAAATAGAGAAAGTGTTCTTAAAGTGAAATCTCATCCTTTTGAATGGGATACTCTCACTTTTAATCTTCGAATTGAACCTTTCACCAAAGTGATTAGAATTATAATATGTCTTCCCTTAGAAATTTTGCAAAATAGAGAAAGAAAAAAAATATTGGTTCAACTCCCACTATCCATTTTTCCTACAAATAGATTTATGACCAACCATTGTAGCACCTTCAACCATATCTAAAATGCATCCTATTATCATGCTTCTTCCACAACTCAAAGGGATGGTTCAAGGCTATTTGTTATACATAGCTACCCATTAATCCTTTAGTTTTGTCTCACTCATATAATTATATTATGTTTGTTTCTTTTTAATGGAGCACTTTGTCTAGCTCTGTTTATGCTAGCACCGTATTTTGGTTAAAGCACTTTCAATGATTGTTGTCATAATTTTTTTCTTTCACATGTGCATTTGATATTCTTTAGCATCGGGATATTTAGCCATCCTAACATCTTGATGTTTTCTTCTTTTATTGAAGCATTAATCCAACATCTATTTTAAGTGTGTATTGTCTTCCTCCTCAAGCAATAATGTCTTAAATTGATATGGTTTTGTCTTTCCATGATTCTAAATTAGATATTGTTTAATAATAGGATACTAAAATGATATTCATAGATTTTATTTAGCTTCATCACTTCAACTATCTTGATAGCTTCATAAGGCACCTTGACTAGAATTTTTACAATAGGCCCTTCTTAAAGTACCTATTTTGATCACTAGTAGCCTTTTCCTATTCGTATTTGTTCCCAATCTTGTTCAAGGTTGTAATTTTACTGTCCTTAAAATAGTGTTGTGTTCAAATTTTTGACAAAGTTTCACCCATTTTCTAGAAAACTTATGATGATTATTGTAAATGTTTTTCCTTTGTGCCTTTTCAACATATCCTCTTCAACTTAAGAGAGTTAGAATAACATGTTCCTTTGTTACTCAATTGTATTAATGCATGTTGGGTCATGTCATTCAGAGTGTTTAATGAGTTTTTGGCTTTTTTCGTTGAGATGAATTGATTCTCCTTAATTGTCACAATAAATCTTGTCGGTCGTCCACATTTTTTTGCCTTTTAAAGCATCTACCTTAATCTATTCAACAACAACTTTCCTAATAGTTATAATGGAAACCCCTTTTTCCTCCTCCATAATTCCTTTTGAGATGGGACATTGTCTTTACACATCTTGGTTGAAGAACAAGTTCCTTAGTTGTTTTGTTTAATCCCTAGATAAATCCCCATATAAAGCCCTAGATAGTGGGCTATATTTTTATTTTTATATTAGTTTTAATGGATAGACCCTATAATTGTATTTGTACCCTATAGCCTCTAAATATACATGCATATAAACACACACGAAAGAGACCTAGTTTTAGAATCATCTCATTCTTTTACATTTGTTATATTGTAAAGGATGTTGCTCCATTGAATCAGTTTATCTTTCATATATATATATAAAGGTCTTGATCTTCTTCTCTCTCTATTTTCAAGCTATTTTGGTTTTTTCCCTAACAATTGGTATCCAAGGCTACAATCCTACGGTTTTACTCCTTCAATCAAGACATCATGGAATTTTCACTTAATTTTTTCTCTACGAATGTTCAAGCAACAAAATTTTAAGAGGACTAAAAAAAATTATCAAACTATAGATAATATTTCAATTAATTTCAAAGATATATTCTATCAAAAATAGGGTTTGTGACTAATCTTGAAATTAGTTTTAAACCAAGTCATCTTAGCATTTTCCCTTTAACTTTTTTTTGAAGGTCTCAAATAGTGAAATTTTGAGGAGGATGAGAAGAAATATCAAGGCACACATTAGTAAAATTTCAAGTTTTATTTCATAAAAATTAGATCATAATGGTTTGAAGTACTTCTTGGACTAATGATTATATTCAAAATAGCAACAAAAATGGGTTACAAAGATGCTAGATTATGAATTTGAGGTTACCAATAAAAAATGAAAATATAATATGGTGGAAAACACACTTTCAAGAAAAAGAAGAAGAAAAAAAGAGTTTACTACATGATATTGTTTGAATCGCGATTGCCTTTAGACCAAAACCTGCAGGTGTTAGTCTCCGCTACAATCGCCAAAGTTAGGATCCACAAGAGGCGGTTAGTCCATGTCGCGAAACACACAGGGAGTGTTGAATCCAATGTCCAACAATCTTCCCCCCCCCCCCAACGCGAGCCGAGAGAGTTTTGAACTCGATACCTGTCGCTCTGATACCACTTGTTGGAATCACAATTTCCATTAGACCAAAACCCGTAGGTGTTAGTCTCTGCTACAATCGCCAAAGTTAGGATCCGTGAGAGGCAATTAGTCCATGTCATGAAAAACATGGGGAGCATTGAACCCAATGTCCAACAAATATTTCCATTCCACAATCTAATTGGGTGGAAGAAGCTAAGATAGAATGGTATCAAGATCAAAAAGTATCAAATATCATTCAACAACTACAAGAGGACCAAATGCTTTAGATAGATTTGTGTGGAAGAATTATTTTCCATGGTATCAAATATCACCTATATTTATGGAATAATTCATAGCTCAAACATAATGTCCTTTTGGAATTACACACTTCTCATATAAGAGGACATTCAAAACTCTTGAAAACTTACCATAAGTTTAACAAGTATTTTTTTTATGGAGAGGTCTTAAAACTAATGTTCAATAGTTTGTGGTTAAATGTGTAATCTGCCAACAAAATATAGAGACACAATCAAGACCTCGAGTTTTCTTTAACCATTCATTATACCAAATCAGCATTAGGAAGAGGATTCTGTGGATTTTGTTATAAGTTTATCCAAATGTGAAGGAAAGAAGGTCACCATGGTAGTAGTGGATCAACTAATGAAGTAGCCCATTTTTTCTCTCTTTATCATCATTTTAAAGAAAGTATAGTAGCCATAGAATTCATAAAAACAATTCAAAATCTATATGGAATCCCCAAGATAATTGTCAGTGATAGAGATCCCATTTTCACCAAAAAAATATTAAATTGAATTATTTTCTTATTTTGGTACTCAATTGGCTCTCATCTCATGTTAGCATCCTCAATCTGATCGAAAAACTAAGATTGTGAATAAATGTCTAAAAAGGATATTTTTTTTGATATGCATCTAATAAACAAACATAATGGATCAATTGGCTTCCCTTGGCAAAGCAATGATACAACATACCTTCCATCCTTCATCAAAATGTCCCATTTATGGAACTTTATGGATATCATCCTTCACATCACCCTTGAAAGGGAATGTCAAGTTTCAAGCACTTGAGAACCACATACGACACCAATAAGTTCTCAAACTATAAAAACAGTGATTGTATAGCACAAACATGTTCTTATACTAGTTAACCTATTGAAACCAAAAGTTTGGTGATTCATGCCTTGGGCCATAACTCCTCGAAGTTTGGTGGTATGGGATGCTCCTTTGTTATAAGAAACATAGAGTTGAGGCTCAAGCCTTGATCCCTTTGGGCCATACAACTCGAGAAGATGGGTGTGATGTATCACCTTTTCTACTTTGTAACACCCAATAAACTAGTTCTTTTATATGTGTATATGTTGTCAGGACCGACACTAGAGATCGATTGTAACCTTGTATGCACAAGGATATCGGGGGCCAATAAATATGGTCAAACACTAAAAAAATGACCAAACAGATGAGATGGGTATGGAGTGACCTCGAAGTACCATAACTTTCCCCACCACTCAATGTTCACCACTTACCACTATAGATTGTTGTATGTGTAGTACCATATAACGAGTGCACCAACAACGGTTAAATGACCTGGCCATGATTCTGATGCAAAAGCCTGTTGTCGCCCACCACTCGCCCCTTTGTGATCTGGTGTTGTAAATTTCATATGAACACACAGATGAAGTGTGTCTTATTTGGCCATAATTCTAGTGTGGGGACTGCCACCACTTATTTTTGTTGGTTGAATAACATCTTGGCGATAATGCAAATGAACAGTCGAGCCAGCTTGGTGTGGAAATGGCGTGGTAGGTACCACTATGATGGCATATGAAGGTGGAGGCTACATAGGCACCACATGGCCAGTGTGAATACATGGCCTCTTTTAATAGGCCAATCTTCAATCATGCATAACTTATAAACCCGAATTCAAATTGTGGTAAAATTTATATCACCAGAAAGCTCTCGATGAACTAAGCATGATGGTGAGGTCAAAATATAATTCCATAAACTTGAGAGAAATGGCATTTTATAACCCCGTATTCATATCATACCTTTGGGTTCAAGCTAAAGCAAGCAAGTAACACCTTTCACCTTTCACTGTCTGAGGCATGCTCAAGGGGTGGGAGTGTGGTTACAGGAAATTTGCAAAGAAATAGTGTGAAGTACATAGAGAGCATTTATATGCATTGTAGATTCAAGCCATTTAAGCTTCAAAACCAACTAATGGTTCACCTGAGGAAAGCAGGCTAACATAAAGGAACCTACAAGAAGTTATAACTTAGGAATAGGATCGTGCAAGATTTAAAGAAAGTTAGGAGGAAATGCATGTGAAATGGAATTACTAGAAAATTTTTATGTCTATCCATTATTTAATAGTTCCATACTTGTGTGTGTACTATAATATTTTAGAATTTCAACAAAAGAAGAAATGGTGGAATTTGATTGGGAGAAACAAGTGCCAAAGAATAAGCTTAAAGAAATATTGGATAATACATTCTAGACTAGAACTAACAAGTATACACATTTTTTGGTGAAGTGAAAGGGAAAACTAGATAAGAGAAATCTAAGTTTTGTCGAATATTTTGTTAGGACATGAATGGAAACCTTTTCATGGAAGGAAAATTTGATGTGCGTTTAAAAGATAAATATGTGCAAGAACACAAGTTAAAAAGAGAATTAGAGGTACATGAAAACAAATAGCATGCACATAAATGGATTGTGTTGTAGCCGCTACAACACCACCCAAAATTTTAGGTATATTCAAAATTTCGGGTCCCCCTCTGCTCGCTCAACCCCCTAAGTTTTCAACTCAGCCTTCAGTCGGTAATATCCCCATGACCTATTTCTGCACAGCCCTGTCACCTCACCCACTTGTCTTGTTGTCTCTCGACTGCGCTAGGGTATATAAGTTTTAAGTCGGTTTCCAAACTTAGAGATGCTCAAGCAATTGAAATAAGCTACAATATCTTAGGTTGGATATTTCAATGTTGCTACTCCTCGAATGAGCTATTTTTCCTAGTCACTTGTTTTTTTCATTATTACTGAGAGCTAACTCATTCTCATATTATTCCTTTCAGGAAATGGTCAAAGGTGGTATCAGTATACATCGAAAAATGTATATGTTTCATTAAGAGTCCATTGGCACGACACCATTAAAATACTCTACAAGGTGAGGTTCCAACCATCCATGTGGAAGCTATTGGTTTGCACGAAGAGCCAAGGTTTTCCCAGCAGGCAAGAGGACCCTATCAAAGCGAGGTGGATCCTCACGAATCCCCAAGAGCCTCACTTTAAGCTCAAAGGCACCTGGTCACTTACACAGGACTAATACGCAGGAAAAGACATCTTGTTGTGAAAACCGAAGATCATCAAAAGAGGAATGTAGAAGGGATAAAAACTCAAGGTCGCAGGTCGCAAGTCGCAGATGATTCAAGGTCACAGGTCGAAAATAACCCTAGGTCGCAAGTCACAGATGATCTGAGGTCGCAGGTTGCAGATGATCCCAGATCGCAAGTTGCAGATGACCCAAGGTCACAGGTCGCAGATGACTCAAGGTCGCAGGTCGCAGATGACTCCAGGTCGCAGGTCGCAAAATTCGCAAAGTCGCAAAGGTCACAAAATCACATAGGTCGCAAAGCTCGCAAGGTCATAAATTCACATAGGTCGCAAGGTTGCAAAGTGGAAAAGTCGCATAGGTCGCAAAGGTTGCAAAATCGCATAGGTCGCAAAGGTCGCAAGGTCGTAAAGTCGCATAGGTCACAAGGTCGCAAAGTCGCATAGGTCGAAAGGTTGCAAATTTGCATTGTTCGCAAAGTCACATAGGCCACAAAGTCACATAGGTCGCAAAGTCACATAGTTCGCAAAGTCGCATAGGTCGCGAGGTCGCGAGGCCGCAAGGTTGAAAAATCACATAAGTCGCATAGGTCGCAAAGTCGTAAAGGTCACAAAGTCGCATAGGTCGCAAAGTCTCAAGGTCGCAAGGTCGCAAGGTCGCAAAGTCGCATAGGTCGCAAAGTCGCATAGGTAGCAAGGTCGCAAAGTCACATTGTTCGCAAAGTCGCATAGGTCACAAAGTCACATAGGTCGCAAAGTCGCAAAGTCACATAGTTCGTAAAGTTGCATAGGTCGCAAGGTCACAAAATCACATAAGTCGCAGAGGTCGCAAAGTCGCAAAGGTCACAAGGTCGCAAAGTCACATAGGTCACAAGGTCGCAAAGTCGTAAAGTCTCAAGGTCAAGAGGTCGCAAGGTCGCAAAGACGCATAGGTCGCAAAGTCACAAGGTCGCAAAGTCACAAAGGTCGCAAGGTCGCAAAGTCGCAAATTCGCATAGGTCCCAAGGTCGCAAAGTCGCATTGTTCGCAAAGTCGCATAGGTCGTAAAGTCACATAGGTCGTAAAGCTGCAAAGTCGCATTGTTCGCAAATTCTCATAGGTCGCAAAGTCACAAGGTTGCAAAGTCGCATAGGTCGCAAAGTTGCAAAGTTCGCAAAGTTGCAAGGTTGCAAGGTCGCAAGGTCGCAAGGTCGCAAAGTCGCAAGGTCGCAAAGTTGTAAAGTCGCATAGGTCACAAGGTCGCAAGGTCGCATTGTTCGCAAAGTCACATAAGTCGCAAAGTAACATGGGTCGCAAAGTCTCATTGTTCGCAAAGTTGCATAGGTTGCAAAGTCGCAAGGTCGCAAGGTCGCAAAGTCCCAAGCAATCCCAAGAGTCGGGGAAGACCAAAGGTCACGGGAAACCCAAGAGTCACTTTGGCCTATATGTACATCTTCTAGCAATTTTGTAAAGGACTTTTTGGTTGTGGACTTTTGAGAGAGACACATTAATTTTTATTGAATGGATGCCTCTTGATGAATACAAAGAAGTGTTATTGAATCTCACTATTGAATCCGATGGAAGTCTCTTGTGTGGTTATGCTATGAATATGGTCTCTTCGAATGAATGAATGCTTCTTTCAAATATTGGTGCACATTTCTACTTATGTATTCCCTTGTGTTATGAGCTTCCTTGCAACACATGCATGATATATGATGTTCCAATTTAAAGAAACGTTGGTGAACTTATTTGTCGATATTTTCTTTTAATCTTTATTGGGATGTGCATAGTTGATAAATGAAACACTTAACCATTGTGAAATTTTTCTCGTTTGTTAAGTGAATCTTGCAATAAGTATTATCTTGGTAAATTTTTACTAATAGTGCTTTTCATAAGTTTCATGCTTTAAATTCCTCTTTGCTATTCATGGTATTATGTTTCACAGGGCATTCGTCAATCAATGACTTGTATTTGTTCAACATCCATGCATTCTCCATCCCAGCTAGTCCCCTCTCTATCCGCAAAACATCTTCACCAATTTAATGGAAACCGGGCCTACATACCGAATGGGATCCCCAAACCAAATTATGTAGAGTCTAGTTGGGATTCTTCACCGGGGAGATCCCCTTATTGTTGGCAAGACATTTTCAACCGTCAATAGATTTGGCACTAGGAGGAAGGCTTGATGACAAGCTGAGCCCTTGGAGCCTACAACTTAATCTCATATCTGTAAATGGATCGTCCTGAAATCATACTATCGAGATTTTTATCAGGTTTATCTATTTGTAGATGCTTAATCCTTGACGAACCTCTCTATCACTTGTCTCAGTTGAAGTTCGATGGTGAAAATGGAATTTCCGTAACTGACCACCTATCTGATTTTGTTGAGTTTTGTGAATATTACGAAATTTATGATGAGGAGTTTGCTTGTGTTATTTTCTCCCTCACCCTTGAAAGACGCATCAAGAAATGGTGTCGCACGCTGCCAGCAGCTTCCATCCATTCATTTGAGTAACTCATCGATGAGCTTCAACAAGCTTTTGACAGGTACGATTTTCAAGATGTATTAATAAGGATAAATGATATCAGAATGAAACCTTATGAATCTATAGAGAATTTTTCTATTAGATTTTTTCATACTTGTTTTGAGTTCCCTAAAAGAGATGTCGATTGGGCATATTTAATTGAACAGTTTCAACAGTTGGTTTTTGTTTCTCTGCAACACCTTCAATCTAAAATAAATCTCGATCCTTATGAATGTCATGATAATCCTCAAGTTACTAACTGTCTAAATTTAGTCCTGAATATTTTCTTTCCCATCTCTCTGATTCAGGAACAACTTCAAGCCTCCAAGGAGGAACTTACTATTTGTGACATGTCTCATCCTCCTCCTGATTTCCTACCTAATGGAGTTTTGTTTGCAAATAGTTTAAGTGATGAAATATGCTTTCAGGAAAATGAACCATGTTGTATCACCTCTGCATCTTTCATACTCCCTGTCAAATTAAGACTCAAAAAAAAATTTGATTTAACATCTCTTCATGTTAATGAAACCAATCTCGATTCCATTGAACATAAGCTGAGATCTAGTCCTAAATATCATTCACCTATCAGCAATAACTTGGGATTTGTCTCAAATGAAGTTGATTGTCCTGTAAAATCCATGCACCATGACATTCATGCAGGCTCATTGTTCCCTCCGGATGACAATAATGTGCGAGGTGAAAGTCCTGGTACGATTGGTACTCCCTCATCTGAATCATTTCATCCATTATTCCCTGATTCATTTCTTGAGCTTGCCACGCCAGTAATTTCTTCAAGTATTTCGAAATTGTTTTGTACTGGTGTTGGCGAAAACCATGAGCACGCAGGTGGTGTTTCACAACCACATTACAAAATTGATGAATCTCTTATGTCTGATATTTTTCATCCACAATCTTTAAACAACCAAAAGGGTAACTGCCTGTCTCGGCAACCTCGAGATGTTTCTTTTATTGATTCATCCCAATTGCTAACCCTAGAGGAGTCTAATATACCAGATGCCCAACCTAATCAAATTGATGGCTCCGATGATCGTTACTTATCTGAAAACATATTCACTCACGCCTCTGGGGACTGTCATTTGTATCTATCTATCGACCCTATGAAGCCACCAAAATTCGACGATCCACATTGTGATGATTCAGGGACCCATCAGGAAATCGAAGCAATTCAGCTTCTGCTAGCAATTACCTCAAGTTATTACGATCCTAATAAGGCTCCTGAAACAAGTCAAACTAGGGTTTCTCGAAGTATGGTTTCTGAAATGATGGTTCCCACGTATCACACTCCTCTCAACATAACCGCGCCGGATGTCAACTCATCTGAGCAAGTCTTCCATTCGAGTGATGTTTCTCTGATCACATATTTCTATCCCCTAACAGCTGGTATGCAACAACCGATATACCCTAATTTATTCACTAGAAGGAAAACATCGGCCATGGTCTCTAATATTTTTGGTTGTTGCCCAGCCAATACCAGTTGCATTCAGGCACAAGCATGTGATGTCTTGCAAACCTCTTTGTTGCCTGAAAATTTTCTGGTCAATTCATCCCATCCTGAGGAATCTAAAGAATCTAATACATTGGATTGTCAATCTGTTAGTTTGCAAACATTTGTTTGAATTAATAATAAGCCTAATGATGGATGTCTAATCACCACAATTAATGATCGCATCCATTCGCTAGTTGATCTCACGAAACCATCAAAGTTTGGAAGCCCCCCCACTTGAAGGTCCAGATTTTGTCCAGGATGATGAAGCATGTCAGTGTCTGACGAAGGTTACTTCGGATCCTCACATCCTCGACGAAACCCAAGGACAATTTCGAACTAGGGTTTTCAAAATTAGGGTTTCTGCACTTGGATTCGCAAGCATCTCAAATTCGCCTGACATATGCCTTTTTTTTTCATTCCATCAAATTCATCATCCTCAACATCATGATGAGATTCCCGGATGGTTTGACGGATCCTATCTGATGAATATGCCTGAAAATAAGCAGTGTCTTTCCCCGTTTCCATCGGACCTAGGGTTGTGCTTAGATGGATGTATGCCATTTATAAATGACTTTAGGTTTCAAGTACATATTTTTGTGTATCAGGATGAAAGTGCAATTCAGCTCGAACAATCCATTCTGGCACGTTCTGTGGTAATTAGCCACGACCTTCTTGTTGTTGCACATGCTTTTCAGGTAAGTATTTTTGTCGGTGCACAATTGTGTATGCTAGCTCTGATTGCGAATATTGTTGTTCTTACAGGGCGGGAACTAATGCGATGGCTACACTGGAAAGCTGATTTCACATAACCCGACTGCCTCTTTGGTTAAATTAGGGTTTTAGGTTTAGGCTAGCTAGGATCTGTTAATAAAAGTGTGTTAGCTCAAGTTGTTAATTAGGTTTACTTGCTAAGTTTTTTCTTTATTGTTTAAAATTATGTCTGCTATCTTTTCGTACGATCAATAGCTTTATGCATTATAATTTTCCATTTATTTTGCACTCATTTCTATTTCATTTTGCTTGTTGCTGCATATTATTCAGATAATCACTGCATGTGCTTTTCCTTGTTTTTCCACCTACAACTAGTTGATCTTTCTTGCAAATGGCATTGCATTGCATCATAAGCCTTGTCTATTGCATCGCGTTGTATGCTTTCTTCCTCGCATCATTTGCACTGGTTGTTGAGATAGCTATGAAAGTTTTCATACATTGCATACCACTACATGAGCCCTCATTGAACCCGGGGCCTTGAAACCCTTGGTGCCTAGACTAGCCTTCTTACTCCCCCTTGCATGGGTTTAAAGCCTAATGGATTGCTTTTACCTCTTTGCATGCATAAAAATCCTGGTGATCTTGCTTACTTTTTTTGCCTTGATTGCTGAAACCCTAAATCCATTGTTTGCGTGAAGTTACGGTGGTTACCTCAAGAGGAAGCTTCTCTCATAACAGGCCATAAAATTCATGTTCTCAACATAATGCCTATGATTTTAAATTAATTAGCCAGGGAGATATGATTCGATTGCTTGTGGAGAACCCTAATGAGTTTGAATGGCCTATACCCATAACTTGAGCCTTGTGCCCAGCATAGTCTCGAACATCTTAATGATCTGTTTTGCACATTTCGCCTATGGGTTGTAGATGGGATGTGAAGGCTTGGCATGAGGGAAAACCCAAATCAGAATATCTTTCAGTTTTTTTCAAACAAGAAACAACCTCTCTTGCCCGTAAAATAAGTCGAGATCCCTCTTCCGCCCATGCAAAATAGGTACCACAAGCACATGAAAATAAATGCTACAAGCACATCAAACAAATAAGGGTAAAGGATCGAGAAAGGCTTCCTACGTAGAGAGGTAAATCAACAACTCTATCCGGGCATTGACCAGGCTCGCTGGCAGCGGAGCAACATTTTTGATTTCTTGAAGTGACTTCGCCAGGGTACTATCCAGGCCTGCTAGCAGTGGAGCAACACCGAAAAATTACTTTAAAATTTTGAATATAATAAGCTTGCTGCCTTGCTCTCCACATCATCATTAAACTACTGGCATCTGTGAACTCCTGCATTGACATTTTCTGATTAACAAGACCTAGCTAAGGCACAAGGATTGGGTATATCTGTAAAGGTCAAAGTAATACAAAGGGTACCCGTAGAACCTGTTCAATATTCCCTTGCATCACTATCCAGACTTAGATTATTGTTGGGATTTTGACAAAGATGTTGGATTCTACCAGTGGTTCACCATTTTTTGTAGCCGCTACAACACCACCCAAAATTTTGGGTATATTCAAAATTTTGGGTCCCCCTATGCTCACTCAACCCATTAAGTTTTAGACTCGGCCTTCAGTCGGTAATATCCCCATGACCTATTTTTTCCGAGCCCTGTCACCTCACCCACTTGTCTTGCTGTCTCTCGACCGCGCTAGTGTATATAAGTTTTAAGCCGGTTTCTGAACTTAGAGATGCTCAAGCAATTGGAATAAGTCATAATATCTTAGTTTGGATATTTCAATGTTGCTGCTCCTCGAATGAGCTATTTTTCCTAGTCACTTGTTTTCTCATTATTAATGAGAGCTAACTCATTCTCATATTATTCCTTTCAGAAGATTGGCCAAAGGTTATATCAGTATACATCGAAAAATGTGTATGTTTCATTAATATTCCATTGGCACGACACCATTAAAATACTCTACAAGATGACGTTCCAACCGTCCATGTGGAAGCTATTGGTTTGCACAAAGAGCCAAGGTATTCCTAGAAAACAAGGGGACCCTTTCAAAATGAGGTGGATCCTCACGAATCCCCAAGAGCCTCACTTTAAGTTCAAAGGCACCTTGTCACTTACATAGGATTGATATGTAGGAAAAGGCATCTTTCTGTGAAAACTGAAAGAGGAAGGTAGAAGGGATACAACTCAAGGTCACAAGTCACAGATGAGTCCAGGTCACAGGTTGCAGGTCACAGGTCGCAGATGACTCAAGGTCGCAGGTCGCAAATAACCCTAGGTCGCAAGTCATAGATGACCCAAGGTCGCAAGTCGCAGATGACTCAAGGTCACAGGTTGCAAATGACTCCAGGTCGCAGGCCACAAAATTCACAAAGTCACAAGGTCACAAAGTCGCATAGGTCGCAGAGTCGTAAAGTTTGAAAAGTTGCAAGGTTGCAAGATCGCAAGGTCGCAAAGTCGCACAGGTCGCAAGGTTGTGAGGTCATAAGGTTGCAAGGTCGCAAAGTCACATAGGTCACAAGGTCGCAAAGTCGCATAGGTCGCAAGGTTGGAAAGTTTCCTCAAGTCAGCAATTCACAACTGTGATAGGTCGTAAAGTCGATAGGTCTCAAAGTCGATAGATCGCAAGGTCACAAATTCCTTGAGCTTCATAGGTCGCAAGGTCACGGTGTGGGTCACAAGCTTCCGAAAGTCACATAGTTCGCACTCGTATAGGTTTGAATCCGCGAGGCCGTAAGGTCACAAAGTCCACAGGTCACAAAATCACAAAGCCGCAAAGTCGCATAGGTCTCAAGGTTGCAAAATCGCATTGTTTGTAAAGTCGTATACGTCGCAAAGTTGCAAGGTCGCAAAGTCTCATAGGTCGCAAAGTTGCAAGGTCTAAAAGTTGCATAGGTCACAAAGTCACAAGGTTGCAAAGTTGCATATGTCGCAATGTCGCAACATTTCATAGGTTGCAAGGTCGCGAAGTCGAAAAGTGACATAGGTCGCAAAGTCACAAAGTCGCATTGTTCGCAAAGTCGCATATGTCACAAAGTCGTAAAGTTGCATTGTTCGCAAAGTTGCAAGGTCGCAAGGTCACATAGGTTGCAAATTCGCAAGGTTGCAAAGTCGCATAGTTTGCAAGGTCACAAAGTCGCATAGGTCGCAAAGTCGCAAGGTTGTAAAGTCGCAAAGTCGCAAGGTCGTAAAGTTGCAAGGTCGCAAAGTTGCAAGGTCGCATAGGTCGCAAGGTCGCAACCTCCCTTAGGTCGCAACTTCCCCTCAGTCGCAAGTAATCCCAAGATTCAGGGAAGACCAAAGGTCACGGGAAACCCAAGATTCACCTCAGCTTATATGTACATCTTCTAGAAATTTTGTAAAGGCTTTTTGGGTGGTGGACTTTTGAGAGACACACATTGCTTTTTATTGAATGGATGCCTCTTGATGAATACAAAGAAGTGTTATTGGATCTCACTATTGAATCTGATGGAAGTCTCCTTTGTGGTTATGCTATGAATATGATCTCTTTTAATGAATGAATGCTTCTTTCAAATATTGGTGCACATTTAAACTTATGTATTCCCTTGTGTTATGAGCTTCCTTGCAACACGTGGATGATATATGATGTTCTAACTTAAAGAAATGTTGGTGAACTGCTTTGTCGATATTTCCTTTAAATCTTTATTGGGATGTGCATAGTTGATAAATGAAACACTTAACCATTGGGAACTTTTTCTCATTTGTTAAGTGACTCTTGCAATAAGTATGATCTTGGTAAAGTTTTGCTAACAATGTTTTTCATAAGTTTCATGCTTTAAAATCCGCTTTTCTATTCATGGTATTATGTTTCATAGGGCATTCGTCAATCACTGACTTGTATTCATTCAACATCCATGCATTCTCCATCCCATCGAGTCCCCTCTCTATCCGCAAAACATCTTCACCAATTTAATGGCAACCGAGTCTACATACCGGATGGGATCCCCAAACCAAACGGTGTAGAGTCTAGTTGGGATTCTGCACCGGGGATATCCCCTTACTGTTGGCGAGACATTTTCAACCGTCAACAACTTCGTGAGTTGTTTCTTCATGTTTTCCACTATGACCTCACACTAGTTGAATACGGTGGGTGCCATGCAATCCACTGCCATCTGCAATTGAGCCTTAGTGGTCTCATGCGGCGCTTGTACCCCAGCCACGCGTATGATAGTGTATAGCACTACCTTGAGTGCTAGATCATTTATTGTTCTTATGGATATTTTTCCACTCGAGGATCAATTTTCCTTGGAGCATGCTCTCCCAACGAGCATGTCCATACTCTCACCCATGAATCGAGCTCCCGACAACTGTGCTCTTTCCCCTCTACGTGAGAGGCCAGTGCTAAAGTATATTTCTGCCACCTCGATTTCTAGTTCCTGGTCACCAAGGATAAATCTCTCAGAATGTGTCCCATATACTGATGAGATACTGCAGAAGATCTGGTTGGGCTCTTATGCCTAGGGTCATAAAGAACTTGAGGAGCCCACAGTTCCTCATTACGTCCATGCAAGCTATGTTCTGCAGAGCTACCTGGTCAACTTCATCATGATCTCGTTCTTTTCACTCAATCACCATGATTGAAGACTTATCTTCCCTACAACAACATTCAACAAAACCCTTGTTAGTGTTTAGGCTTGAAAAAAATGGATTAAAATATTTGTTTTCAGAATTTCTATTCATTTTTCAGCTCTGTGGTCAGCGCGACTATTTTAAAAACAACAACGTCAATCAGCGACCTGCCCGTTGTAAAAAGGGCAGGTCGGTGCGGTCTTGATCGTGGATACCCGCGCCGATCCACAGCATTTACCAAATTTAAATCCTCTCCCCAAAATGAAAATAAGCCCTAAAACACACTGAAATGAATATTAAAATGCAAGTAAGGAAATAGCCTCTTACGTGGCGAAAATGGCTCGCTGAAGTTTCGAGGTAAACTAGGGTAAAAAATATTTCTCAACCAAGTGAAAGTAAAAATTAATTTGTTTTTACTTTCTTCATATTTTATAAGTGCACAACGACATTTTAGGGTTTTTCCCATTATTTTAATAATATTTTAAATTCTCTTACCTTGAAAACAGTTTATGGTTCGTTCTTGTGCAGTGACCGGTTCAATTTTCTTCATGGATGACACTTTTACGAGTTTTGGTTTACCACTTTCTCATACTCAAATAAAAAAAAATGAAAAATTAACCCCTTGGAGTCATCTTTCAGCTCTTTTATAACTCTCTAAACATGAAAAGATTTTCGATTTCTTGTCGTTTTAAGCTGTTACAGTGCAAGAAACGTCATTTACCTAATATACGTTTACCCCTTTTTTGGGCTGGGATAAATTATTTACAAAAGAGGAATACCTTAGTCAATCGTGACTAAGAGGTTCTCTCACATTTTTTTTCTACCTTTTCAGGTGTGAGGGACTATTTATGAAAAGGGCCATCTGGATTTTTCTTTTCACCTCTTTTAAAACTCTCTAAACATGAAAATATGCCGAGTTTCACCTTTTTTGAGCTGGTTAAAATTTAACGACATTGGATCTGTGATGACGACATCGAGTTCCCCCTTCCTAGGGCTTGTAAGATGTACTAGGATGGACTTGTCCGAAGGAAAAACTTATATCACAAGCATATGGTATCCCCTTCAAGATTGTATACAAAGATAATTGGGGTACTCACCAAAAATGGTGGGGGAAAATGGAAAGCATTAATCAGTTGTGTTGGCAGTATGTCGCTCTTGAACATGACACATCCTCTGTTTCGTGTCAAGTTGGGGATATCCTTCATTCATCACTTTTCCTCCGTGGGTTTATAAAATCTATTTCACCTCTTATGCCATCACTATTCTCATTGAGTATGACCTCTGATTCCATTTGAGTCAAATACTGCCAAATTCGAAGTCGTGTCGTTGATATGTTCAAGAGAATTTCCTTCTGCGTCTCATTCATTTCCTTCTTCTCTGATCACTCTCCTTATTCTCTTATTGCCTTCATCTCATGTCGATGATGTGGGATAAATTATGGCCCTCCTTCTACAAATTACTTCTTGTCGACTCCAGCACATTATCCTAGAAGTTGATCTGGAGATCCCCTTTTCAGTACCTTAGAGCCTGCATGCCTTAATGGTAGGTTGTTTGCATCTGACGATAGGCTTACATCATAGGCCTTTGATTGGGTGATTGCGCGAATGTTCAGCGACAACTCCTTATTCACATCTCTTGGATTATACTGTTGGTACCTTGAGAACCATTATCATTATTGGTGGTTTCTCTTGCGCATGTTAATGGTTTACATCATTGGCTGGTAATCAGGCAACTTTCTTGCATGTTCAACTTCAGCTCATTTATTCACATGCTTGAATTTGTACTTGATCGGGTTGTGATGGAGTGCAAGACCTTAGGATTTGTCTGATAAAACCTAGGTTGTGAGGCGATATGTATTATTCATGATTGTACACGTGACTCCTTCATTTGGATGGCTGCGACCATACCTTTATTCTATATTCATGATCCTCTCTATTCGGATAGCTGTGTCCATACCTTATATTATGTTTCATGATTACTTCTATGGATGGTTGTGTCCATACCTTATGTCATGTGATTATTTCATAGATATCAGTTTATGTATATTTATGCCTATTTGTGCAGGTTTTCCAACGAGTGTGTATTGGGTCTTGGAACTTATTCATAAAGCATTTCACCCCTCACTCTCGTTCAGCCTTCATGCTTTGGGGGGCATATGTTACACAACAATTTTTCACTATATTTGTACTCTCCATTCCTGATCTTGGAGACCCTTAACAGTGATCCTTGTGCTTGCTTTCCATCATGAAAATATGCCTTCATTTCCTCTTTATAACAATGAATAAACTCTTTGTTGACCATTCCTATAGCAGCTCCTTGTAAACCTAGTTATCTGGAGCAGTGCGCCCTCTCCATGCCTTGCTCACATAGATGACCTCTTTTTGGTCTAGGATTGCGTCAATCAGCGCTGGAATGAAGCTCAAACTCACGTCGATCCCCTTCTGGGAAGTTTTTTAAAAATGGAAGTGAAGCTTCGAGATCTGGAAGCTTCGTCGTGGAGACCGGGTTGTTTGTTCCTAAGGATAGAGCTGAGCTTCTCCGTTTGGCCTCTTTGTTCCTACAAAATTGGAACCACCCAAAAGGATAACCCATTTCCCCACCTAAACTAGATCCATGCTCCCTCCTCCTTTGCTATATAATGGGCAATCTCCCATAGCTCTGCTAGTTAGAAGGGAGGTAGAAGAATAGTAGAGAGACCTTTTGTTGCTATAGGCACCGAGCGAGAGCTGAGACCTTTTGCCCTCATATCAAGTCGAAAGAGTGATTTGGAGACGTGCCTGGATTAGGACCCATCGAAGGAAAGCTGCAACATCAAGGCGAAGGTTGTAACTCCCCCTCTCTATTTTAATATAATACGATTGGTTCATGCTTTCCCTTCTTGTCTTAATGTGTGGTTGGATTCGTATTTTTCCTTGATCAGCTAAGTATGTTGTATCTTCATTATATATGGTATGCTTTCACGTTTGTTTTCGTTTTGACCCCTTGTGCAAGTAACTAAGTGTCGGTAGCAACGACCATTTTACCACAGCACGCAAAGGACCAAAGGATTCAAACGGTAATTAGCATTAGATTGACGTAGGTGATCTATTCACAATTTTTATGCATTTACAATCTAGTAAAGTAGGTTTCTAATTGTTCGTTGTTGTTACTAGACCCATTTTAGGGCTAGAGGGATCGTCTCTGTCCGCAGAGAGGATTTTCTTGCATAAAACTATGGGACCAAGAAGAGGTACATTATATATCATAAGTATCCTTGCGATAGAAAATATTTAAAAATATATTATATGCAAAGTATTAAATCTCATATCTCTGAAAGAAATCGAATGTTTGAAACCATCTCTTGAAAAGTATCTGAACCTTTTGTGGTGGCATATGAACATTCTATTGCAAGTGGCATGTGAATCTTCGATGGCACTATGGTTTACAAAATTCTTTATGTCACTATGAATACTGGACCATTTTTGGGTTGATTCTCTTCAAATGACAACATTAGTATCATCAAGGTGAAAGCATTATTTTACAACAATTTAGCTGCAAGTTTTAAGGTGACTATTGAACTGAGGTGACCTTAGAATTCAGTCAATATTATGAAATATTCTATAGTAGGATTGTGAGCAAGGATCAAGCATTATCAAACCTCAAATGTTACAAATATGAATTAATATACTTGAAATCTCTTAAACATGAAACATTGCGTGGTATATCTCCAATACATGTAACAAAACAAAGTATATTTCTGAGGCATGAAAAGGACAGTGTGAAGTATGATACATCAGAAATATAAGGTATTTTTTTATATAGTCTATGTAAATACAAGTTGCACAAATATCATCTCTATGGCACAAGTATATCAAGTAGCCACAATTCCTTCCTATACATAAAAGAAGGAAATATTGCATCAACAAATCCGACCTATATGTTGAAGGAAGATGATATAAATACAAATAATATCCAGATCAAAACCTTGTGATAGAAATATTTCATGTAAATTCAAGGTTAAAATATGTACGTAAAATTTTTGCAACCAATGATCTATGTCAACTATAGTGCATATAATGCTAAGATAATGATCTAAGGGTCTATATAGACATATTTTAGATTATTGATATGTTAGCATTAGATCATTAGAGCATTATTTTTTGTGATCAAGGAACATAACACCTTTAGAAGGGTTGACAATAATATTTCTAGGGTTTGAAACTAATAGATTAATGTACTTGTATACATTTCAACTTTTAAAGAATGACATGTCTTGAATACTTTGGAGCTTGAATCATATAAGGTTTTTAAATTCCAGCAAAGGTTTGAATTAGAAAACCCTAGGAATAAAAACTCTAACTAGTTATTTTTTTGTAAGAAGAAGCCCTAGCTCTTGAGAATGACATAAATGACTTCATGTTGATGCGAGGACAAGATTAATTAGAAGGTACAAGATGAAGAGGGAGTTCAAATTCCTCAAAAGATAAGTACTCTCCCTTATTCCTACTATTATTATTGTATTTTTACCTTGCTTATTTATATTTGTTCTTTTATAGCCTTCTAATAAAGCTTGTAGGTCAATAATTATAATTTACCAAGACTTGAAAACAGATGAAAGAATGAAAAGAACATAGCAATTGCAGAAAGATAAATTAGTTTGAAGATGGAATAATTTGATTGCAGAAAGACAAAGTAGTAATAGGAAGAAGATAATTTTAAATATGATTATCTCAGTTAGAAAAGTTACTCGATATTTTGAAGAAGCTTCATGATTAAAGAAGACCTTGTAATTTGAGAAGGAAGGACTCATGAAGAAATATTGACTTCAAAGGGAGCTAGAAGTAGAAGTTGACATGAAGGATCTTACAACTTGGAACTTAAGGATACATCATTTGTGTTGGCAGTGCTAATAATGAGTAGAGTTAATATTGTTGGTTGGGATCTGGAATGGTTCCCTAAAAGAGTATGAACCAACATTATGTTTCACTACAAATGCAGAAGATGTGGAAGTTGGTACAATTAGCTATGAAGTAGTTTGGCTCTGTAAAATGTTTGATGGAATATTTGATGATATGTTGGATTCAATCATGATTCTCTACAAATATTGTCAAGAACTTGTCTTTTCATAGAATATGAAAGCACTTGATGATTCAAGATTATGGTGTAGATATGAGCTAAGAAAATACAAACAAGATCTCCATGGATGAACAAGAAGCTAATGTAAGGGAATTTTGATTAATACCTACACAATATTGGGCCTATAGTTATATCCTCCTAGGATTTAGAGGGAATGAGGATGGACACCATGCTCTCCATGTCTCATGTACTATGTCCAGGAATAACCAATGTAAGCCTAGTGCATGAACATGGGTAGGGAGAATGGTGGATTGGATAAGCATCAGGGACAAAATTCTTAAGTCATGTACTATGACTAGGACTAACAACTGTAAGATTCAAGTAGATGAACTTGGTAAAGAATAGTCTAGTGGATTAAATTTTCCTTGGGATTATGAAATGGTCCTATGAGGACATACCTTGGTGAACACCTAGGTGGGTGTGTACAATTAGAGGCAGTGGTGCCCAATTTAATGCCTCTTAGCATTGTGATATGATCTAGTGGAGAGATAGAGTGTACTTGTCAAGGCATTGGTAGTTTGACAATGCTAGTTATGATGATGTTATCATCATTGATGCTTATAATTCTGAATCCTTTCTTATATGAATATTTCAACTTGAGATTATATTGTTGAGTAATTATGAATACCTCCCTAGTTAAGATAGAGTGTTCAAGTTGTAATTTTTGTCGGTTTTCTTAATGTAAATTTACTATTAATATATTATTATACTTATTTATATTTTGTTAGAGAATTTTCTTCATGATTGGATTCAAAAGAGTAAATTTTTTTTTATTTTGAGTCAAAAGAAAATGTATTTCAATCATGTCCCATTTGAAAATTTGTAAGAAATTGAAATTTGAATTTTATGTTGACTCGTAAGCCCACAAGTTGACCAAGTTAGCCCTCCTTGGACAATTCAGATTGGGCCTACAAGAGATACATATTCAACCTCTTGGACAACTATATCTAAGAGGGAAGTTCGACCTATTTTGGATATTAATCAAGCACATAACAAGAAACATTTTTTGAACCTAACGAAGGAGTAATATATTAACAATGAGAGAGAAAAAATTTCACGTGTGGAGTAATTTTAGTAAGAAAGGTTAAATTTCTAAGGTATCTGTAAACCATTGTAGTCCCCTCTTGTTGTAGTTCTAAGTTTTAGAGATTTTACCAGAATTGGAGCAGCTTGATCTATGTTGAATTTTACTCTTGGGGGTGACTTGGAGGAGGGTTTTGGACTTGGTCTCTTGGTGGAAATCTAGTCTTGGTATTGGTCTTAAATATCTCATTTTGATATGATTCTATAAGAGAATCATTGTTGGGTTTCACCCTTGTCGGGTTTTTCCTTGGATTACAACCTAATTTTGTGTCTCTTATCTATTTTTTTTCCTTGAATGACTAAATGAATTTATAATTGTTTGATGAAGAACACATAAGAATTAATAATAAGATAATTGGCATTCACAAGTAATTATCAAGAAGGGGAATCAAGTATTAAAAAATTATGCACTTGGCTTATCAACATAACCAAACCAGATGTATTCATGTCCATGTAATAACCCATGTATAATATTATGGTGGAGCCCCTGAGGATCTAAGATCAGAGACAAAGGTATGCACATCGGAATAACAATTTTCATAAAATATTGTAATATCCCTTTTTCAGGATTTGCTAGAATAGGGTCCAGAAGGACACTGTATAAGGAAGCCAATGCAAGAATAAGATGAAAGGGGACTTGGATCCCTTTTTTGACCCTTCATAAATTACTCTCCCGCAATATTATCTCAAATAAATAACCCTAGGAGGGTTATTCAGATCCTCCAATCCTATGTATCTCCAACAATGCTCAAAATGGAGAGCTACAGCAATACATGAACTTCAACAAGTAGCAGCAGTGAAATATCAATACATATGGTGTAAGAAGAGAGAATAGCCATTATATTATGTGCAGCAGAAAATGGATATACAATAACTTAAGGTAAGCCCTCTCAAGTTAGGCCAAATTAGCCCCAAGACAGATGTACATGCAACAATGAAAGTACACAACTACACAACCCAGCAACCAGCTATGACTACATAGTCTATAGTGAGAAATGACTGAAAAATGATATAGATACAATGATATAGCAATAATAGGCTCAAATAAAGTAGGGGAGCAAGATATCAACCCCAGGAAACAATACTACAACAATCCTCCAAGGGATTGGCCAAAATACACTAAATGGAAAAATGCCGGAGTTGCTTGGTAGCAGCAGCAACTCAATAACAATAAAAAAATGGAGAAGGTTGGAAATGCTAAAAATGATGAAGAAACCACCTCCAATGATCTTCAAAGTGAAATTTTTCTCCCTTCACTGAAGATTACACCCTCCAATCCACAATGTGAACCCCTCCTGCAAGTGCCCACTGGAAATAATGCAATATGAGGAAGAGAATGCGCTGTGAATGAGATGAAACATATGGCCCAATGCTAAAATCTACAATGAAGCTTCAGGATCTTCCTCACCGATCTCCCAGAGAAATAATGAGCTCCTCCTCTGCAAAACTAGCTCCAAAAGTGGGTGGTAATGAATCCTCACTGCAACCCCCAAGGAAAAGGATGCTCAAGGTGAGTTTAAGTCTACAGTGTGGTATGGCCCCATATCGTTAAAAAGTCCTTCTAAGAAAGAGCATATACCTGGTTGGATTTCCATGAATTTATTTGAGCTCAGCTGGGCTCCATTGGTTAGTATTGTGCCTGAAGTCACTTTGGCATGTTGCTTTCAATGGCAGTAGTTTTGCTTACATGCATATTTGATTTTCGATTTTCATGAGTTATGATGCCTGATCCGCTATGCTGCTGTGGAGTGTCAGTGAGCCATTTTGTCACGATGGCGTTGGGTAGTTTCATTACCCTAACTTAGCTTCCGCGGCTTGGGTGCTTCATTATCCATCCGGTCAGCTGTTAGTATCAAGAGGGGTCTACATTGGTCCTGCTTCCAATAATATAGCAGAATACACTGCAGTTGTTCATCTACTCTCGGAGGCAATATCTTTGGGTGTTGATTCATTGGTAGTTTTCTTGGACTCCCAGCTGGTGGTGTCGCAGTTGAACAACACTTATCGGGTACGAGATCCATTTTTATTATGATTGTTCTTGAGGGTACGTTTGTTACAAAGGTCATTTCAATTTTTAACATTCATTCATATTCCTCGAGCTGAAAATTGGTTTGCTAACTCATTGGCTAATCAAGCTTTGGATTGGCATAACTTATTGTTTCTCCTCATTTGCTGAGCCAATATGAACAATTTGCCCAGCAAATAGGACAACAAAACATTTCCCAAGTTGATGATTCAAAAGATCAGGATGTAGAAATCATCCTTGAAAACCCCACTGGTGAGATTATGTTAAAGATAGAAGAAATTCCTCCTTTAGATATATTTTACAGTCCCAAACATAGGGCTGTGGTGAGAAAACAGAGAAAAAGAAGGAGAACTGATCAAGATGCATCACAGGGGGAATTTATGAATATTGTTTATAAAAATGCTGAGGTGGATCCATCTGAGGATCTCACCAAATTGTCTCAGTATGCAGGTGCTTATAGTGCTGCCACTATAGATAAAGCCTTCGAAGTTACACAGTTGATGAAACAAAAGGATGTACAAATGGCCATTTTTGAAGAACAAGTTGCAGAAAACCAACAAAAGATCATTCAGTTGGAACAACGATTACATGATGAAGAGCTCAAGACTAAACAATTAGAAGAGCAGCTAGCTGTTGAAAAAGAAAATATTGATCAGCAGACCCTAGAAAAGCAACAATAGCTTAATCAGGAGATTGCAAAATTACAAACTCTTCTACAAAATGAGCAGACTCTGAAGATTGAACAAGAAAAGATGTTTCAATCTAAATTGGACAAGTCGAAGAAATATCCCACTTTGGATCAATTTAAAAATGAAGCTTTGGAGACAAAATAATTATATTCTCAACAATTAAATGAGTTTTGTCTAAATATCGTAGAAGCAAAATCTCTATGTGAGCTAACATCTTCCCTGATAGATGAAGGAATTACTCTTAAGATTGAATTTGATGAAGCTGAAGAAAAGATCTCCGATTTTCTTTTATGGCAAGAATCAGAAATAGGGAGAAAAGCATATCTTCCCAAAATTATGGAGAGAAATAAAGAAATTGTTTTTTTAGAATGGGAACATCACTTGATCAAAGCAGAAAGGGCCACGTCCAGAGCTAAGGGAATAATGAATAATGTAACACAGATGGTAAATGATAATTTATATGCAATCAATTTAATTGCAGATTGTGGTCCTGGCCAATTACCCAGAGTAAAGGAAACTGATCTTAGATGGAAACAAGAGATCATTAATAAAATCAAATTACTAATTATGTGAACATCGTAGATTCATGGGACTGATTCATCAAGCCACATAGTCAACAATAGCAATAAATTTCTCATGCCATTGACGATTCATTTTGTGCTCCTCCGATGCCACATATACAGGCGGGGCTTGCATAAGCCTAGTCATCCTAAGAAGTAAAGGAGAAAAATTTACCACCTTCGTACATCCACCTCTATCTGATAGATTAATGGGTTATTACCTGTCAAGATTGCTTTCAAATATTTTTTTAATTTTGATAGATTGCAGAACAATTTTAGTTATTTTTTATTAAGTACCTATTTAAACCCCTTTCATGCATTTAGAAAGGGGTCCTAAATTTGTAATATTTTGACTTGGGGATTACATTTCTATACTCCATTGACTCTTATATTTTTATAAAGGATCAGATCTAGTGGTTCTATGCAAAATTTCCTTTAAGAATTGCATTTCTGTATCTTGGAGTCTGTTTTACATTGAAGTTGTTGGATTTGGATATCTGGGATTGCATTAGAAACATTATAAAGACAAATACGAGGTAAATCAAGATTAATGTGCACAATAAAACTAGCTTTTCCTTCATAAAACTCAACACACACAACTAGCTGATATAATGGATAATCTTTGTTTAACCTGTATGTGGGCTGCAGATCTAACAGGTATTCAATTTTACTCAGATCATTGCATTATTCATTCATCGACATTTCAGAAATAGTAAACAGGTGCGAAGAACGTAATAATCACTAACATGTGCAAATAATTACATGAACACTAGATTTTTAGGTGAAACCTAATTCTTAGAAAATCATCATTAAACGCTGCCTTAGTCTTCAATATTTATTATAAAGAAAACTTTACAATCAAGTGTGGCTCGCAGCATTTATACCAAAGACGCAGTGACTCCACCATAATGCGCCAACCTTTCTCTGCTACGCCACCTCTCACCTGGAAGGGAGCTACAACACCCTGCTCTCGTTTACCAGCCTCACCTGAAGGGAGCTACTACCCCCTAATATTAGCACCAGCCTCTGCTAATAGAAAGCTTCTACTATCAGACTAAAGGCTTCAACCCTCAGATCCACTGCAGACCACGTTTCATTAATTTTCACACTGGATCAAACAGCTTCAACACAATTCTTTCACTTATCAACAAACATCCCTTTTCATTTCATCAGTCAAAATAGTGAAACCACTGTAACCAGAATATCAGAAATAGCCCAGACTTCAGAACAGATATGCAGAACCTCAATTATCTTTTGAGCAACCATCAACTCAAATACCATACGCGCTTTTCTTTAAATAGACCCACGTATACACGCGCTTTTACTAAATAGAACCTGCATATACATTTGTGAAAATTATTACAAAAACCCTAACAGCCCATACACGCTTTTGTCTGAATAGAGCCGCGTATACACGCACTTTTCACGAAACGAACCTGCGTATAGATCTATAAAAGATAAATTTTGCAGATCAGACCAGATCTATGAACTTACCAGATTTCTTCAACTTCTTCAACAGATTTGCGCCAGGTCTTCATCACTTCTTTTCAGATCATCCAAGAGATTCACCATTTCAAGATCTAGAGATCTTGAACCTTCATTATGTTCATAGATGCATCATAGATTCAGATCTATCAATTAAGAGCAGAGTTCAACCATGCAGATATACTTCAGAGTGAAGTATTCATTAAAGCCCAGACACTTGCACAACCCTTGCACAATGAAATTCTTCTCCTTATATAGATTTAGCCTTTTTCAATACCATGAGTCAAAACCACATTACTTCCGATGGTTTTCCTGGACGGGATCAAAAAGACAATCCAACGCTCAATACAATGGGTCAATACCATGGTAATGCCCCTTGGTATTCTAATTTTGGAGCGCAAAAGACCATACGCGACTTGGCACGTACTTTTCCGCGTGCATACGTGCTTTCTCCTTGACAAACCCGCGTATGCCTTGTAACACACATTTTTCATCATTGCTTTGGCCCTCACTGATATTTCCTTCTCTGGTACTTCTGAGCTACTTGTAGAACATCATATTTACATCATTAATAAACTCATCAAGCATCAAGAACATCTTCAATAAGAGGTTTCCATCATCTTCATCAAGTGGGTTGCCATCAAGGACAACATTTAGCATCATATTGCCAACAATCTCCCCCTTTGGACTTGATGGCAACCATGATGGTGTTTGATCACCATAATAGATAAATACATTAAGCAGAATGATATTCTCCCCCTATTCAAACACCATGTCACTCTCCCCATTTGACATCAAGGGAAAAGGGCGGGTAAAAATCAACACAAGGTTTTTCTTTTCATGTAGATAGAAGAGTGCTGTAAATCTGATGTGCACTGAAGTTACCATGCTCCCCCTGAGTTCATGCTGAAAGTTCAAACATACTTTTTAATGAAGTACATGACTCTATGACCTTCCTATCACCAAGGACTCATACTTACATCAAATATCCAACCAAGTGGATTTACATATGAGACTCAAAGACCCAACCAAGAGGGTTTACACATTTTGACTCAAGTACCCAACCAAGTGGGTTTACAAATTAGAACAAGTCCTTACATGACTGAATATTAAAATTTTACATCATAGGGCTCATCATGACCTTTTCATCAAATTACAAATACGATTTTTCATGACCAATATCAGAAGGACCTCAAGAGAGATCATATTTCAGAATCATAAGCCAACAATGCATAATACCCAGCAAGGCTAATGCTCCCCCTGAACCTGTACATCAGTTTACTCCTTCATCTCCCCCTTAGCTTTGTGCATCACCGAACACTTTTCAACGAGAAGATCATCAAGGCATCTTTTACCCAATATCATAGAATGAAGCAGAAATATAGAGATAAAGGTTCACCGGTGCAACCACCTTGAAGATATCGGACGAGTGTGCAGTTGTACAAAAATGCGACCCAAAGCAATTGTTAGCAACCAACCATACGGTTTTCTTTTATATAGTTCGTATGTCTGCCGACTATATTCGAAACGGCGTGTCAATTTAATCTTCTAAATTTCGCCGATTGCGGTTTTCTTCAGTGAGAGACTATCATTCTCGAGATATTCGAATGTTACAATGGAAGGTTTGGTAAATATATCGTAACTTGTTCTTTAGAGGGAACATATCCTTCACCTTTTGTTCAAGCACTTGTTCACGTAAAAGTGATAATTGATGGGAATGTGTGATATTTGAATACCTGTTGGATTCTTTGAGATACGAGGGCACTTGTGTTATCACATAGGCAGAATGGAAATTCATGTGTTGATTTGAAAATCTGCCCGAGTTTGCATCATCCAAAAAGTTGAAGTGCAACAAGGCAACGGCCTTTTATATTTTATGCTGCTAGATAAGGCAATAAGTTGCCTTTATTGCCGAACCAAGACACCAACGGGGCCCCATATGTGAGATACCACCACTAGTGCTTTTAAAATCATCAACATTTCATTGACTCTTGCACATCGTGTAAGCATGATAATATCAACATTCTTTGGATAACAAAGTCCAAAGTCTTGAAGTTCCTTGTGAATGTTTGAATATTCTTTTGACATTTTGAAATTGAGATTCTTTGGATTAGCTTGGAATGGTCCAACAATTCCATTCGCATGCATAATGTCGCCTAGTCGATGAGATAAGTAGGCTTCTATCGTTTGATACCTTATTACCGATTTGATTCACCGTGGGAGAATCATCTGAGAAGCCCAGGGTTACATCAGGGTGATCATTGGTGTACTCTTGGTTGCATTCTTCATGCCATGCCTTGAGAATTTTCTTAAGATATTTTTTCTTGTGATAAGAATATACCATACGCGATTTGATGCACTTTCAAGCAGAAAAGATATTTAGTTTCTCCAAGTAAGGACATTTCAGAATTCTTGCTGCATAGCGAGAAATAAGTTAAACTCTGTGAATTTTGCCTTCTCCCAAAAAATGATATCATCGACATATACAACCACAATCGGTAATTTGTCATTTCAATTTTGACGTATAAGTTGCTGTCGACGGACCCTTTGAAAAATCATGACGGTGAAGATATTTTGTCCAAGACGATAATGCCATGCCCTTGGAGCTTGTTTGAGACCATATAGAGCCTTTTAAGTCTACAAACAAAGATTTTATCATTTCTAAAATGAATCCTTGATTTGTTCCTATATATACCACTTCTTCTTCTAGATCTTACATTAGAAATACGGATTTAACATCCATTTGATAAACTTTGAATTTGTTGAAAACTTGAAAAAGCAAAGAAACATTCTTATAGCTTCAAGTCTAGCTACGGAGAAAAAGTTTCTTCAAGGTCTGTTATTCTTGTTGAGTGGCTCTTCCCCTTACAGGACCAATCCTAGCTTTGTTTCTTATAACATCCCCAATCTCATTTTAACTTGTTCTTGAATATTCATTTAGTTCCAATGACATTTTATCATGTGGTCTTGGTACCAATTCCAATGTCATTCTTTTCAATTTAGTCAAGCTCTTCATTCATGGCTTAGATCAACATTCATCTTTGCTAGCTTGATTGACATTGTGTGGTTCAATTGTGGATAGAAATACGGAGTAGCTAGAAGATCCCCACAAAATTCCTCCTTGTTTCCAGCCTCACGATTCCTTATTTCCCAAAATTTGAAGATTCGGGATGATTCTTGAACATATTTGGATGGAGCTTTTAGGATAAATCATCTTACGGATTTCTTCATTGGATCCATTTTCTATATCATTTCTATTTGATGCGAGAAGGAAAAAAGTCACCATCATCTTCATATGTTGTGTGTTTTTCTTCTTTAGGGAGATGCGGAAACTCATCGATAACAACATCAATACATTCCAACAATCTTAAAAGATGTTATGTTGTAACATTTGTATGATCTTGTAGATGAGTAGCAAGAAATATTCCTTCATCAAATGCGGGTTTTCAGAAAACTTGCCAAGCTTTTTCATCATTATTTTTGATAAAGCATTTACTTCGCTAAAATGCTTGTGAAAGGAGGATTGCTGTCCATAGTTCATATGGGTTTGTCACTATTTACCCGAACATAACTGCCTTGTTAAGAATATTTAACTGCTGTGTGAGTTGCTTCTCCCCAAAAAGTATAGGGTGTTCCGGAATCATCAAGCATAGCTCTAGCCATTTGTTGAATGGTCTTTATTCATTCTTTACCTTTCATGCATTACTGTTTGTAGGTGCACCTACGAGAAGAAACATCTTTTTATGCCATGTTGTTCTAAATTCAAAATTCATTTGATGTATATTCTCCTCCTCGATCAGATCTAAGACACTTGATTTTAGAATCTAATTCATTTTCACAAGGCGCTTTGAAAGTCTAAAATTTTTCAAATGCTTCATCTTTGTGTTTGATCAACTTCAATCAACACATTCTAGAGAAATCATCAATAAATAAGATATAGTGTTATTCACCCATTGGTATTTTCCTCATAGGTCCACATATGTTAGTATGAATGAGTTCCAAGAAAGCTTGTAATTGATCCTTCCTTGTGCATTAAATTATCTTGTTTGTAGAATTAAACGAGTTTGCATATGATGCTTTCGAGCAGAGTAATATTGGAGAACCCCACATGAAACAGAAAGCGGTAAATGCTGCTAGATTTGTTGGTTGAGAAAGCTTGGATGCCCCAACCTTCCTGTGCCATAGCCGGTTTACGAATTTACTCAAGTAACATTGTTCTTTGCAATTCTTCGATACACTCTGATTGCTTGAAGTCTTTTCCTTTTATAATTGTTTTACACCATGTCGAATCACAAACACGTTCTTTTAAACTAAAGACAACTTCAGTTCCTTGATCACACATTTGACTTACACTTAACGATTTATGCCTTAATCCATCCACATACATGACATCATTAGCCTTCACCTTTTCTTTTAGAAACACGAGACCCTTTTCCTTTAATTACAACGGGTATCATTTCAAAAGTAACTTTCTTTTCCTTTTCTAGAGCACTATATGCACGAGTTTGTGTTTATTTTGTCATGTGTCTTGAGCATCACGCTATCAATGTGCCATTGATTTTCTTCTGTCGCAAATAACGCCAATGCCACAATTTTCAACTTTGTGGTTCCTTCTTTTTCCATATTTTTTGGATTTTGAAGGAAAGATGTCTTTGTTTGCACTTTGCTCACTGTGTCAAAATCTTCATATTAAAGTTATTGCAATAAGCACATTCAACTTCATTTAGAAGAGGAAAAAGTTGTTGTAGGTGTTCTTCTTTGTTTCAAACATCAATCCTTTTCTTTCTTGCTTCTCTTTTCATGATGGTTTTATGTACATGCAGTGAGCGACTTTATGACCAAGTGTGACATGAAAACATTGTCCATTGAAGAAAAGTTACCCCTTTTAATCATGAAATAAATACTGTTGGTTACACTGTTGATCAATTGCTTCTTTGAAAGATATTCTTGTTAGTGTTCACATACATTAGGATAAGTCATAACTACAGCCTGGGTGTTATTCTACTGGTGGATAAACGGAAATTTTTGTATTGATTTATTAGTACTTTTGAATAATTTGGTGCTAAAGCTTGAGAGGACTCTCTGGTGTCTTAAAGACTTTGTCTTTTTATAAGGAAAACGTTGTACTTTGATAATCTCATTTAAGGTTTCATATCCTTTAGAAAATCTAAGAAATTTAGATTCTTTACTTTCTCAAATTCTTTCCTTACACTTACCACTTCATTCTAATTTTTCATTGTGTTTCTTTGCTTCTTCAGCTTTGCTTTTCCGAGTCTCGATGGTTATTTTCCTTTCTTCTAAGAGAATTTTACATTCTTCTAAAGAATATTACTTTCTTCTAAGCGTATTTTGAGTTGATTGTTCTCTTGAAAATCATTGTCCTCTGAAGCATCCACAAAAGTATCATTTTCTTCCTTAGATTCAAATGCCACTTGAGAAGTATAAGATCTTGTTCACATTCTTCTGCTATCGGATCCCTCATCCTTTGTCATTGTGAGTATAATGACTTCTTCTGGTATTGAACCCGGTTCTTATTCTTGTACTTGCTACTTCTTTTCCCTTTTGCAAGTGTTTCTTTGTAAGGACATTTAGCGACACATAATGACCAACTCTTCCACAATCAAAACATTTTGAAAGACTTACCTCTCGTAATCCTGTGCAAGTTGAAGTTTTCTTTACAAAATTTGCCTCATCTTCATCTAAAACATATCACGATCCTTTTGCTTCTTGAACTTCTTTCCCACTTTTGTAGAAAACTCTAAAAATAGCTTCTTTGAACGCAGGATGGTCCTCCTCTTCTCATTTTCATAAGTAGTCGATGTGTAAAGTTGTATCATAGAAAAGATTTGAATATCTGTTTACTACCCAAGGCGAAAAACTTTTGATTCAAGGTACACCCATGAGCGATCGTAAAAATTTTCTCAACCAAGGTATTGTCGGATATTGTTTCACCCAGTTCTCATACGATTTGCAACATCATCAATACGTAAAAAGGCGGCAATACTCTCATCAATATGCTTTTAAATTTTTTATTATTCAATTACGAGAGTTTGGAGTTTTGCACTTTTTACCTTTGCATCGCCAGCCATAACCAGAATGATTTTATCCCATATTTCCTTTGTTGTATTCAGGCCAGCTTTTTGACAAATTACGGTTCGGTTAGACTTCTGTTTATAGCATTGACCGCTTTGCATTTGATTCTTAATTCTTCCTTTCGGTTGGATACGACGGGTATGGCAGTGCAGATATTGACATCCTTGTTCAACAGTGGCCCATACATCAGCTCCCATAGGTGAGAATAGGATCTCATCCTCATTTCCGGAAAGCTTAAGTGTACATTGAAAGACGAACTTGATAGATATTTGTTCCTCATGATTGTCATCTTTCTTGATCTTCCTTCTAGCGGCTAAGCTTTTGGGAAAGGACACGCTGCGATACCAATTGTTGGAGAAAAATAAGAGGGGGGGTAGATACGGTGTTAATGCCCAGAACAATAAAACTTTTTTACTTTTCCTTCCTAAAAAACCATACGCTGCTTTAACGAGCCAACTAGCGTATGTACGCCGGACATCCTTTCTTTCGAACTCACGTGTACGGAGGATCTGATTATGCATTCAATTATTAACTCGAGATCATTGCATTGTTCATTCATCGAGATATTTCGAGCTGGTAACGAGTGCGGAAAGAACAAAATAATCATCACACATGAGCATACACATGAACACTTACCGAGTTTTGGGGTGGAGGCAATTCGAGGAGAAAACCACCGCTGCTTTGTCGTCCTTGGTCTTCAATGTTTGTTATAAAGAAAAACTTCTTACAATCATGTCTTTGAGTGCAGACTTATACCGACGTACGAGCCGCCTGTATTCTGACCTTCTCTCGTTTACCAACCTCACAGAAGGAGCACAACACCACTGCTCTCATTTACCAGCCTCAACTTGGAGCTACTACCCCAATGTTCGCACCTAGCCTCAGCGAGAAAGCTTCTACTATCGGTGAAAACCGACCCTCGGATCACTGAGCACGTTTCATCAATTTTCAAGGCGGATCCAAACAACCCAACACAATTCTTCATGTCAACAAACATCCCTTTTCGTTTCGCTTCGGTCGGAAGCAGTGCGAGCCACTGCGCCGAGAATATCGAAGATAGCCCGGACTTGAAAGAACGGTTGTACGGAATCTCAGTGTGTTTTTGAGCAACCATCGATTCAAATACCATACGCGCTTTTTCTTCGCGGACCGTAGCCATGGCGCACCTTTGCGAAGTGAACACACGTATACACTTGTGCAACTTATTAGAAAACCCCTAACATCACATACGCTCTTTTGTTTGAATAGGTTGCGTATACACGCTTTTCACGAAACGAGCCTGCGTGTAGATCTATAAAGATAAATTTTTGCGGATCAAGCCGGATCTATAGACTTACCCGATTTCTTCCTTCTTCCAACGGTTGCGCGGTCTTCTTCTATTCTTTTCACCGGATCATCCAGAATTCACCATTTCAAGATCTAGAGATCTTGAACCTTTTCAGTATGTTCATGAATGCATCATAGATTCGGATACGATTTAAAACCGAGTTCAACCCATGCGGATATACTCTAGAGTGGTATTCATTAAAGCCCAGACGTCTTGCACACTCATTGCCTGATGAATTTCTTCTCCTTATATATAGATTTAGCCTTTGTCAATGTATATGAGCCAAAACCATCACATCACGATGGTGTTACGGATGGATCAAATATATATTCAGCGCTCAATACAATGGGTCAATACTATTCTACTTGGTAAGAACCCTTGGTTTTATAAATTTGCATTGAAATTAGGCATACGCGACTTGGCACGTACTTTTCCGCGTGCATACGCGTAGCCTCATCGACAAACTTCGTGTATTCCTTGTAACACCTTTTCATCATTATTCTTGCACATCTTTGATGTTCTTTCTTCTACCAACTTATTATTATACTTGTAGAACATTAGATTTACATCATTAATAAACTTATCAAGCATCGAGAACAACTTCATTAAGTAGGTTTCCATCATCTTCATCGAGTGGGTTTCCATCAAGGACAACACTGCGTCATATTATGAGATTGGATATGGTATTTCTATCTATTCATTGTTAGTTTCTTTTGTTATGTGATATTCTCTTTTAAATTGCTATCGTTTATGTGTACTTGTTTTACAATATTTCTTTATACATATCATTTCTGAGTGTGTTAGAAATATTTATCTTTTATAGTATATGCAAGCGATATATTATGATGAATGAAATATGTTATTATAACTCTGTTTAATTTCTTAAAAAAAGTTATCTTTATTTGTTACAGCACATTTCAATCAAACTGTAATACATTTTCATGGTTATTGGTTAATTGAAACAATTTAAAGTTGTATTCACATTTGATGCCCGGGTTAGTTTTAGAGTTATTTCATTTATATTTAAGTTAGATTAGATAGTTTTATTTTAGTCATTCAGCCCCATTTTCCCCCATCCAATATTTCCATTACAACCCATTTACATTATTAGGAAATTAGTCCTATAAATCCAGTTGGAACAACCACACCAAACGGAAAAGGAGCTTTCCTAAGGTCCCGACTGGTTTGTTATCCCCCAATGTTTGAAGTAGCGATTTTCGAGGCTTCAACATTTTTGGTGCTAGAAGGAGGGCCATAAGCTATGAATGGAAAATAAATCTAAATCTGAAAGCCATTCTAAGAGCACATCACCCTCATCACCTTCAATTTCTTCCACATCTCAAATCACAAGAGAAGAAATTGAGAAAAGTATTCAAACACCCTCTACCAAAGTTTCAGATCAATCAGATAATCCAACTCCTAAATCCCCCGAAGTCAAAGCCTTAGTTCATAAACTTCAAGGATCCTCATTATCATTAGAAGAATCGTAATTATCTGAAGGTAATGTCACTTCTTAGTTTGTTTCTTCTAGACATCTTACTAGGTCACAGAGTGAAAAACGTGGAATTTCCCCAAAAGAATTTCCTATACCTAGAAGATTCGAAACAAGAAAAACTCCATCTGAAACAGAAAGTGGTACAAGTTCTTCATCGCATATTCAATCATCTGTTTCCCAAGCTCCAAATCAGGAAAGTACAATAGTCTCATCTACATCTGCTCAATGTTCCTCTGCTCAATTTTCCTCTGCTCAATCTTCATTTCCTCAAACATTAATTGTCTCTTTTGGTACTTTAACAGTTACTATACAGATACCAGTTATCACTTCTAGTTCATCTACTATCGTCACAAGAATGGCCCAACCAGCACAAAGACCATGGACCAAACCAAGAGCTATGAATATGGCTGCACCTTTGCATGATCTACCTGATCATGCTGAAAAATGGCTCCCAAAGTTTATTCCAGATACTGGTATACAAGCGGAAGAACATATCAATAACTTTATGCTTGCTATAAACATAAATAAAGTAGTAAATGAAGATGTTGTAGTCCAGTTATTTCCCTATACTTTGCAAGGGACAGCAGGATCCTGCTACTTTTCTTTACCCTCAGATTCGATCACAAGTTGGGATATGTTTGAAGAACAATTTTAAACTAAATATGGAGATGATAGATCAATTGCTACCCTAATTAATGATCTCTCCAATTTAACGACTCAACCGAAAGAACCCATTAAGGACTTTAACTCTCAATTCAATAAACTCTTGAATAAGATCCCTGCAACATTTAAGCCTAGTGAACAAGTTGGAAGTGAATGGTACATTAATGCTTTGCCCTCAAATATAGAAATTTTTGTAGATAGAGCTTCAAAACCAAATTTAGCTAAGAATATTAAAGAAGCTATTTCAGTTGAAAAACGAATGATTTCTCTAGATAAGAAAAACGTTATTGAGCAAAGAAAATCAAAGAAAGTCACTTTTAAAGATGATTCCAAGAAAAAGACACCAAGAGATCCATATGACATGGAAGGTTTACAGAAAGTCCTTAAAACCATGTCTAATGAGATGGTTGGAATCAAAAAGCAAGTAGCAGAGACTTCTACAAAAAGACCATTTATAAATTTCAAGAGAAATCAAACTGAATCAAAACCTCCCAATGCAATCTCTAATGCAGAATCAGAAGATGAAGAAGAAGAAGAAACTACTCTAATGTCAGATGAAGAAGATGAAAGGGAAGAAGTAGTTGAACTAAATGGAATGTGGGATTTCATTCTCCCTAATTTAGATAGTGACATGGAACAAGAAGCTATGCCTGTGAGTACAAGGAGAAAATTTACATTGAAACCTATTCAAACTATTCCGAAGAAGAAAAATACAACTCCAAGTACTAAAGACAAAATTCCTGCAAAAAGAACTTCTTTCTTACCCACTCAGAATTAGCCATCATCTCTCAATCCTCCCACATCATCATCCAAAACTCTGGTGGTATTAGATACGATGGATTATAATATCATTGAGGACATGAAAAAGACTAGAGAAAACATCTCATTACATGAACTCAGTAAACTTAAACATCAACAAAAGATGCTATTAAAAGAGTTAAATGCCACACCTATTGCTCCTCTACCAAGTGGTGTAGTAGCTAAAGTAGCTAAAGGGACTAGTAAGTCACCAGACAACGTAGAAGTAGTTGATACTGTTCTTATTGGAGAAAGATCAAATTCTCAGACACCTCCATTTCTGTTGACTTATGAAATCTACAATAATAATTTGCACAATTGTTTAATTGATTCTGGAGCATCCTCTAATATAATGCCTTCTTCAGTCTATGCTAAATTGAATATTGAACCACATAAGTCTATTGTTCATATTATACAATTGGATTGCTCTAAAGTTCAAGTTGTTGGAGAAATAAATTCAGTTACTATCAGACTAGCTTCCGATCCTAAGATTGTCCAAAGAATTGATATTCTAATTGCTAATATTCCAGAATTCTATGGGTTGGTCTTAAGTAGGGACTGGTCTGCGAAACTTAATGGTTATATCTCAATCGATTATTCACATATATGGCTTCCCTACAAAGGGAAACCCAATCAAATCAAAGTCGAACAAGAAAAACATATGACGCACACTGTAACTGAATTTGAACAACCTAATGAACCTGTAGCTTTCAACAATAATATTCTTGGAGTTTATTCTACCAAATATTTTTGTGGAAATTTTACTGCACCACAATCACCATTCTCTGTAAATACTTTTGTTTCTCAAATTGAAAATTTTTCGCAATCTGTTGCTTCTAAAATTGTTAATATTTCTGATTCTTTTGTAGATAAACCTGTTGATAAAACTTTATTTTGGTCATTATATTTTGATGGGTCAAAATCTAGTGATGGAGCAGGAGCAGGATGCATCCTAATTGATCCAGAAGGAGAGAAAACCATGTTATCATGTAGATTAGAATTTGAGTGTACTAATAATACTATTGAATATGAAGCCTTGATTCAAGGGCTTTATAAGGACATAGAGTTAAATGTAAAATACTTGAAAGTATATGGAGATTCCGAAATTGTCATAAGACAAGGAATACCATCCATTATCTTTCAGGACATCTCAAACATTATCAAGCCCCAGTACAGAACCTTACCACTCAATTTCTAGCATTTAATATCTCTTCTATTCCTAGAAATCAAAACACATCCGCTAACTTGTTAGCTAATGTTGCATCCAAACTCCTTCCTGCTGAAGATTGTAGTCCTGATAGATTTTCAGTAGAGTTGATTTTCTGCACATCTATCCCATACAATATTACTAATTGGAGATTATTCTACCATGATCAAGATATTTTGAATTTCTTAACTTCTGAGAAATCATATGATGAACAAATTATTGATGAAGATGATCATGATCTGCAAATTATTTCAAGAAATAATGAAAATCTGATTCCTAAATATGTTGTTAAACTTGAGGATATTTATGATATTAAAGACAGATTCAAGAAATTTACTAATGCTAAAATTAAAATTTCAACTTTGAAGTTTGAATTAGTCAATCTTGTCTCTGATTTTAAACCTCATAATGTTAATCTAGGTCTTAATTTAACTCCAGAAGAAATATCTACTTTTATTGAACTTCTGAGTAAATATAAAAATGTCTTCGCTTGGAGTTATGAGGATTTAAAGACTTATGATACTTCTGTAATTCAACACACAATTTCAATGCTATCTGATGTTAAGCCTGTGCAACAGAAGTTAAGAAAGATTCATCTAAATCTTGAAGATCAAATCAAAACAGAAATCAACAAACTTTTGAAAGCCAAAATAATTTTTCCTGTAAGGCATTCCAATTGGGTTTCCAATATGGTACCTGTTGGGAATAAAAATGGTGATATTAGAATCTATATTGATTTCAGGAATTTAAACAAGGCATGTCAAAAAGACAATTTCCCATTGCCAACTATGGAGAAAATTCTCCAAAAGGTAGCTGGTTCTGAACTCATGTCCTTCCTTGATGGATTTTCAGGGTATAACTAAATTCTAGTACATCTAGATGATAGGTTGAAAACCACTTTCAGAACCAAAAGGGCAACCTATGCTTATCAGAAAATGCCTTTTGGTTTAGTAAATGTAGGAGCTACTTTCCATAGAGCCATGGACATAACATTTAAGGGTTTGATTAATAGATCAGTTGTTATTTATCTTGATGACATAACAGTTTATTCAAAGAAGAGATCCAATCATCTACAAGATCTCAAACAAATATTTGAAAGATGTAGAAGATTTGGTATTTCATTAAACCCAAAGAAATCCTTCTTTTCTCTCGATCAAGGAAAAATCTTAGGGTTTGTTGTGTCAAAAGATGGTATATATATCAATCCTGACAGAGTTAAAGAAATTTCTGATATTTCTTTACCTCACAATAAAAATTCCATTCAATCATTTCTAGGTCAGATTAATTTTGTTTCATTCCAGATTTTTCTCAAATTGTTCTGCCAATGTAGAATATGATTAGGAAAAAATCGGTATTCAAATGGGGATATAAAGAAAAAGAAGCCTTTGATGCAATCAAGAAGGCAATCATTAATGCACCTGCATTGAATACTCCCAATTTTTCCAATGATTTTATTTTGTCTACTTTGGCAGCCGAAACTTCTTATGCTGCTATTTTAACACAGCTCGATGATCAACAAATCGAAGCACTGATTTCTTTCTTCAGCTCAAATCTACAAGGAGCTGAGTTGAATTATTCTAATGTCGAAAAACAAGCTTTCATTGTATTTAAGTCAATCAAACATTTTAGGCCTTTTCTCTTAAAAACACACACATAAGTTATTGCTCCTTTCTCTGCAATAAGACAATTACTAATTCAAAGAGAAGTAGGAGAAAAAAGGGCTAATTAGGTGACAACTTTGCAAGAATATGATATTGACATTAAACCAGCAAAGATTGTTAGAGGACAAGGTTTTTTCATATTATTAGCAGGATCTCATAATTTACCAGAAAATCAAGATCCAGAAAATGTTGTTCAAGTAAGTCAGATAAGTGTTACAAATTCTAAATTTCAGTATGCTGATCTGATATTTTACTTGAAAAATGGGTATGCTCCTTCTAATCTTAGTTATAAGAATAAACATGATTTAAGATTGAAGGCTACTAAATATGAAATCATTGATGATGTGCTATTCAAAAAGAATTATGATTCAGTTTTATTAAGATGTCTTGAAAAGACTGAAGCAAAAAAGGTATTGCGGGAATTACATGATGGACTAGCAAGAGGTCATTTTGGAGGTGATACCTGCCCACAAAATTATCCATGCTGGGTATTATTGGCCTACCCTTTTTAAAGATACACATGATTATGTGATAAAATGCAAAATTTTCCAAACTGCTAGTGAAAGACAGAGGAAGCCAGCTTCTCCTTGTAGCCAGTAAACATTGAACAACCATTTGAGCAATGCGGGCTTGATATTATTGGTGAGATAGTTCCTCATTCTTCCAAACATCACAAGTACATTCTCATAGCAACAAATTACTTCACAAAGTGGGTAGAAGAAATTCCTCTAAAGGTAGCCAACTCTGATGCAATTATTGATTTCATCGATCAATTCATCATTTCCAGGTTTGGTGTACCGAATGCTCTGGTCTTTGACAATGCATCTTATTTTTCTGGTAATAGTATAGTGTAATTTGCAATTAAGAGAGGCTTTAAATTGAAATATTCAACAAACTATTATCCACAAGGTAATGTTTTAGCTGAATCCACTAACAAAAATATCATCAAAATCATTAAAAGGAGTATTGATCAAAACCAAAAGAATTGGCACAAGTCCTTAATCTTTGCATTATGGGCTGATCGTATTACTCTTAAAGCTTCTATTGGAACTTCACCTTTCAATTTAGTTTATGGTAAATAAGTTGTGATACCATCAAATCTAGCTTTTCCATCATTAGCCCTAGTGCAATTCATTGAATAAAATCCTTCCTCATCCATTGAATTGAGATTTGATCAAATCCTGAAATTAGAAGAGGATAGAGAGAAAGTAAGAAGTATTCATGAAAAACATCAACAGCTTGTAAAATCTTCTTTTCATTCAAGCTCCACCGGCTCAATTTTTTTTTCAATTGGTGATCTTGTTCTGAAATGGGATAAAGCACATGAAGAAAAAAGTAAGCATACCAAATTTCAGAAGATGTGGCTCGGACCATTTCAGATTGCTGAAAAGATAGGCTCATATACATTCATACTTCAAGATTTAACAGGAAAGAGAGAATCTCTTATTGTAAATGGGCTTGTCTTAAAGAAATTCTTTTCATAAGGAGGTAACCCCTTCTTACTTGTACATATTCCTTTTTGCAATTTTTATTTATTTTTGTAAATAAAGGTTCTTAAAAGTCTTTCATTGACTTTTTACTATTAGAAAGTTGTCTTGGAAAGGATGTTATAAATACTTATTTTAAGTAAATAAGAATTTTTATGAAATTGATTACAATTTTAGATAGTTTAAAATAAAATGTTAAACTTTGAAAATTTATTAAAAACATTTACATGATCTTTCGAAACTTTGAGAAAAATGTAAATCATTATAATTTTATTAAGGAGAGAAAGGTCATCTTTAAAAATTAAAGACTTTTTCAAGCTTTAGCACACAAAAATTTTTGAGAATTTTCATCCATTTATTCTTAAGGATACAACTATTTCACCCCATCCATTTCGACTGTGATTTTTTAGAATGTAATTCTAAGAAATTATATGACCAAATTTAGGAGATAAGAGGTCTCATCAAGAGCCTGCTTACCATGATCATAGGAAATAATAAAACTGACATTACCAATACTGTATACCAAAACAGGGTAAGGACTTATAAAATAAGACAATGGGTCTCATCACAAGCTATCTTGTTCAGTTTTATTACAACTAGTGAATGGCATTGTTACTAACTGGCTACCAAACTAGAACAATGGCTCTTAAATTAAGAAAAATAAATAAAAAGACAAAAAATATCAGAAAATATGTCTTATGAATTTATTTTTAAAGAGTCATCATCTTTGTTGGATGGGATAATGAATGGTTGATGGTTAAAAGATAACCCTGTCGAAACTATGAACGTTTGTTGGCAGCAGAGGCAATACCTATGATAATGGAGTATATTACTAATCTAAACCTGAGAAAATCCACTTACTTTATTATTATCAACCAATCAAAGCTTGAGATAACCCAAAAATATTTTTATCCTTGAGGAATTAGAAAGAAACTGTAAGTGATTTTTACTCTTTTTCATAGTTAGATTTTATTTGAATTATCTTAAGTAAAGTTTTCATTATCTTTAGAAATTTTTACTGACTAAAAATATAGTGTTCATTTCATTTTTTCAGAGATAACTGTTTCTTCCAGTGAATCACCAATTGTTGTACTGTACAACAACTCTCCCCATTTTTAAATTTTAGAATAAATCCCATTTAAAAATAGGTCCCCTTTTTATATCTTTATTCCTTAATAGAAATAAAAGATTCATTGATAAAAGGATGTATATCACATTTTTATTTCACAAAGTGTACAACCTTTAATAAATTTCTAATTCGATGAGTTATAAAGCCTTTTAAACATATCAAACATATTATAAAGACTTTATACTTAATGATAATTTAAAATGAACAGTAATCACAATCGGAAATTCAGAGAGTTCTTTAAAAGATTTGTTTTTTCTTTGTAAAGTTTCGATGTGATCGCACTCAATCGCAATCACATTTCGGATGAGTTTAAAGTGTTGTGTTTTTGTATATATGTCCGATGTGATGCAATTCATCGCAATCGCATTTCGGAAGAAAATAAAATATTGCATTCTTCCGTTTTAAAACTCTGATGTGATGGATCATCTCTCATCGCAATCGCATTTTCGGAGAAAATATTAAACGATTCACTTCATTTTAAAAGCTCCGATGTGATTATCGCAATCGAAAATCGGCATGAATTATGTTATGTTACTTTGTGCACCTTTGAAGATCTGCGATGCGATTATTACTTCATGTTCATATTCTTTATTCATCACATCGTAAGGAATTAAAAGGGAATTTTAACATTTATTTCAAGGATGTGTTGATCTTTGATTGTACGTTGCCATTAATTGAAAATTAGACAAATGATCAGGGTTTATTTTGTTTTGAATGCGTGAATGTGACCCCTTAGAGGGCATTTATGTTATAGACATGGGGAGATTAGATAGTAATTAATAAATAGATCCTTCTATAGTTTTTCTCATTACTATGTTTTATTTCAGCTGAAGGCTTTCATTCAATTGCAGAACAAAATAACGTTGAATCCCTTCATTCACAGAGCAAGAGAAGTACTCCTAGACACTAAAATGTTGAAGTGATTCAGAAAATCTAAAGCTACCGTTGTTGCAAAAGCCCCTGTGATTACAATGCTGCCTAAAGAGAAACTAGTAAAACTTAAGCTGGTTACAGACACCTCCTGCTAGGGACTTGGGAAAATGTCATGGGAAAATGTCTACAATCTATTGGAAAAGGAAAACCCTAGAGTTGTGGAAGCTAAGGCCACAGTTCTTGACGAAGCCGACTCAGACTTGGATTTTGAAAATCCTCTTGGTTCATTGGCAAACTCATTTCTACACAGAGTTGCTGCTCGGGCAAACATTTTTCCCTATTATGATGTTATTAGATGGGTGATTGACAATGTAACTATTCAAAACAAAACTTTTGTTTCTACTTCTATATCAGTGTTTGGGTCATTCAAAGCAGAGGATATTAAAGCAATGTACCACCTCCTGAACCCATGTAATATCTACAACAAGGAATTCCTTAAGGAATTTGTTGTGGAACATCCAAATCAGTCAGAGCTGATTAAAGAATGGAGAAATAACCCTTAAAAACATAAGCATGAGGCATCAGGTATGTACTCTATGGAGTCTCTCTTGCCTCCATATTGTTATGCTGCAGCAATGATGTGTAGGTTGTTTGGTAATGATAATTCAGCCAGGTTTTCCATTCAAATGGTTCCATTGATTCATGCTGCTCTTAATTCTGAGATAATGGATTGGGTTGTTATCTTGTCTAATAAGATAGCCAATAAAATCCTTGAGTATAGGAAAGACAAAAACTCTGGAAATTCCACTCCTTTTTATTTTTGTGCTTACATCCTAGATGCCTTGTGTTTAAATTCAAAATTTCCCCTATTAGGATGGAGATGGACTCCTAAATAGCCTATCCCGATTCATATATATCATAAGTTCCTATGGAAAGTGTATTTCAGAAGTCATGTTTATAGAGTTTGCCATGGTTTTCTTATTCCAATTTACCAAATCATTTTTGGCCAATTCCCTCCTAGACTTTCCGATAAAGCTAAAGTTGATTTGTCCTCTATTGGAGACTGGTTCGGGGAGGAAAATTTCACTTATGTCAGAATTTTTGGAAGTATTGTAGAGCCACATATCCTTCCTTTATATGTTCCAGAGAAGTTGTTAGCACAGGAAATTTCTTATCAGCTAATAGTAGAAGGTATTTCTAGGACTTTAAAGAGTAGCGAAAAGCTCATGTGGCCTACTTTTCCTTTCAAATGTGGTGACTATACTCTCAGAAATTTAGTCCATGCTGAGAAAGAGGTTTTTAAGCTAACTGATCTTCAGATTTCAACAATTCCAGGAAGGCAATATGATCCTAGGAAGGTGGCATATGATTTTACTACCTCTGTTTCAATTGCTTGGTTCAAACATGAACTAGATGTCTTTGATGATTTATTTGTTTCTGTAGATAATATGTCTCAAATTTTTGTTTTTACCAAGTCCAAATTTCAGCCTGAGGAGATGAATAAATTTTTATTATTTAGAAGTCAGAGGCTACTCAGAGTTCCTTTGGATCAATTAAGGATTTCTACACAGGGATGTGAACCAGAACAAAAAAATACAGGAAGTACTTATGGTAAAGAAGTAACGGGAGCTAATCCTGTTTTGGAGAAGAAAGATGATAGCAGCAAATCTCACACTGAAAAATCAGAAACTGCTGCTAAAATTATTGTACAACAGTCTTCGACTCAAACAGGAAAAGAGAGCACAGGTACTGATGCCCATGTGCATATTGAGAAAGGAAGCACAGAGAGTAAAAACACTGAACAAGCACCTAAATATGATATAAACAATAATGTAGGTTCTCAACTTGGAGGACAAGAAACTACTGAACTTATTGTTTCTCCTCATTTGCTAAGCTAATATGAGCAATTTTCCCAACAAATAGGAAATTTTTTTTTTTCCCAAGTTAATGATTCAAAAGATCAAGATGTAGAAATCATCCCTGAAAACCCCACTGGTGAGATTATGTTAAAGATAGAAGAAATTCCTCCTTTAGATATATTTTACAGTCCCAAACATAGGGCTGTTGTGAGAAAACAAAGAAAAAGAAGGAGAACTAATCAAGATGCATCACAGGGGGGATTTATGAATATTTTTTATAAAAATGTTGAGGTGGATCCATTTGAGGATCTCACCAAATTGTCTCAGTATGCAGGTGCTTATAGTGCTGCCACTATAGATAAAGCCTCCTAAGTTACACAGTTGATGAAACAAAAGGATGTATAAATGGCCATTTTTGCAGAAAAAGTTGCAGAAAACCAACAAAAGATAATTCAGTTGGAATAGTGATTACAGGATGAAGAGCTCAAGACTAAGCAATTAGAAGAGCAGCTAGTTGTTGAAAAAGAGAAGACTGATCAGCAGACCCTAGAAAAACATAAGCAGCTAAATCAAGAGATTGCAAAATTACAAACTCTTCTACAAAATGAGCAGACTCCAAAGATTGAACAGGAAAAGATGTTTCAATCTAAATTGGACAAGTTCAAGAACTATCCCACTCTGGATCAATTTAAAAATGAAGCTTTGGAGACGAACAAATTATTGTCTCAACAATTAAATGAGTTTTGTCTAAAGAATTCAGAAGCAGAGTCTCTATGTGAGCTAACATATTCCCTGATATATGAAGGAATTACTCTTAAGATTGAATTTGATGAAGCTGAAGAAAAGATCTCCGATTTTCTTTTATGGCAAGAATCAGAAACAGGGAGAAAAGCAGATCTTCCCAAAATTATGGAGAGACATAAAGAGATTTTTTTTACAGAATGGGAACATTGCTTGATCAAAGTAGAAAGGGCCACGTCCAGAGCTAAGGGAATAACGAACAATGTAACGCAGAAATAACACCCCCAATTCATGTGATTAAATTTCAAAGTTAGATACTTGAACTTTAATCCTAAGGGGAGTGGACCCCAAAGGATAATAATTTGGTGAATGTAATTAAATATTTAAATGAGGAAATGAATAAAATAATGTGGTGCATATTGACCAAAATGAGATGATGAGATCACTTGCTAAATCCATGAGGATGGATGAGGCAAATATTTCCCCACAATCTTTCAAAAATCCTTGAAAGAAAGTAAGTTTTAAATTTATATTTTTGAGGAAAAATCTGAATTCCCCCAATGATGAGGAAAGTAGTTGGGAAGAGGTAAAAAGCTGGAAAAGCTGAGGAAAAGCATAAAACAACTTTAAAGAATCCCTAAATTGGGAAGCCTAGGCAAACAGGAAGAAAAGAATCCTGAGATTCTGGACGCAGAATTAGAAACATGCTTTGGGGAACAATAGCTTAAATAAGCTGCTCTTGTACAGATTAGAGGTTGATCTGTTCTAGGAGGTGATCTTAGCTCGGGGGTGAGTTCTGGGAGACAGAAGGACTCTAAGGTTGGGAGGTTGGTCAACTGCATGAGTGGTATGTCTCTGAGTGAATTTGTCTTCTTGCTTATTTTGGTATGAATTGGCTACATATGAAAACAAATTTATTTCTAAGGTATTAAATTTATTATTCTACATTTAACAGAATTAATCATAAGGCAGTAACCTGATAATTCTGTATGGTTGTAGAGAAAAATCCTGTAAAGTAGAATCCAACAGAAAGTCTAAACCAAGGTTGGTTTAAATCTGATGATACTTAGTTCTTTCCAGGAAAAATTTGTGAATTAGCTTTAATCTGTTTCTGTTTCCTAGTATGATTCTAATTTATATATACAGGAGAGAGAAATTGAACTTCCTATATTATACTGGAAATTAGTAGGAAATGAAGTGAAACTTACACTGTACATGAAAGAATAAAAGAAGAGACTCTATAAACTGACCTCAGGGTCAGCATACCATTCAAATATAATCCAGAAAATTAAATGGTCAAAAACAACAAGGTTGCATGTAAGCCACACTTATTATAGTATAGGAAAGGAGTTAAATATTTATAAAAAGATTGAACAGAGACAGTGGCCTTATGAAACCACTCTAATATTATAGCACAGAAAGTAAAGACATAGAGTGCAGAATTTATGATTAAATAGTTGTGAAGTAAAGAACAAAGAGTTGAATTATTTTCAACAGTATACACATTAACATTTAAGGTAACCACTATTTCCCTTGACCAAGAGAAAAAGGGAATGAATCCCAAACACATGACCAGCTCTATAGAAATACCTACCACTAGATATCTAGGTAAGCAAGAGCTGTAAATAGATATAGGAAAATGAGAAGAAAATTCAATTAGAAAAATATATATATAACCTTGGAAAATAAGGAGAATATTAGTCCTGGTACTTCATACATATTAACTATATGTGTATAAATGAGAATGGACTCACAATTCCATGCATGCCATTTATATGCCCAAACAGACAATTGTAAAATAAGTTCAGTGTAAACATGAACAAAAGGAAACTGTAAATATGATTCTAGTACCAGTGTAGAGATATCTAGCTACAGAAAATAATTAACGAAATAAATCAGAAGAAGAGATAAAATTAAATATAACTTCCCAGAATTTCTGATGAATGTAACTGAGGAATATGGAACAACATTAGTACAGTTACAGAAAACCAAATAACACACACTTACTGTTTTGACAAGCAAACTAAACAAAGAGAAATTCCATAGTATGTAATCGTATACACGAGTCAGACAGTCCATATAAAGTTACACTGTAGCGTTGTTATAACGAATTCACTATCAAGAAAATAAGGAACATACATATGTATGTCCAAAAATGTCACAATACATGTTGAGCCTATCAGGCTAAGGTCTGAGAATCGAAACCCTTATATCAATAACAACGAATTTAAAAGAGCGCCACATAGGAACGACCCAGATTAACAACACGACTCTGACAGAGTCTCGTTCCTCAAGGAACACTGAGAAAAATCATAATAGAGAAATGATTCGACGTCCGATGAAACAACTCAACGGGAGAGGGAGAGTATTCCCGTAGGCATACCGACCTGAAACGTCAAGGAGGCCGAGGTTAATATCTATAACTTCGAAAAGTTCATTTCTGCTTCCATAAGAATACGAAGAGATCTTCGCTTACCTGTGGAAAATAAAGCCAAGATGGGAATGAGTAACTAGAGCCATCGTTGGAAAACAAGCGAACAGAGAAAATTTCCCAAATCAAAAATAAAATAAAGAAAACGAGGCGTTACCTGTGAAACAAAAATCTCAGGTCCTACGAGCTTCTGAAATCGAAAATTTAAACAGATTAGTGATTCATGTGAAACTCTATATAATATTAACAGGAGGAAGTAAACGTGTATAGGCAAGACGAATAACCCACCTCATAACGAACCAATGAAGGGTAGTTGTTTTCCTGAAGGGACGCGAAGCACGTCAATTGGGACGCTACACAGAATTCATAACATAAACCAGTTAGCATTCCTTGGAATCGACAGAGGAGTATAGTCGCAAATAAACCAGAAAGGGAAAATAACGAAAATTTTGCACAGAGGGTATCATACAAAAGCCAAAATGAAACGCATTCAACTGATGAATGTATGTTGGACCAGTTAGGCGTAACAATCTTAATTTTTATCATACGAGGGAGATAAATGAATGCATAAACCATTACCTGGTATGGTCGTAGAGGAGAAAGCACGCCAGAGCTCTTCTTCATGGACTAAGGACCGTAAGCCCTCTGAGGAATAAGAACTGTGCAGACAAGGAGCTACGAAACCAAACGATTAACGCGGAAACTGTCTCTCAACAAAATCAAAGGCTTATATAATTCCTCGACAGACCCAAAAACCCTAATATGGAGGGATTTCCATCGTCCACTTGGTGAAATCGTAAGAGCCAAGCCACGGATTGAGAGGTTGGCAAGTGACATTAAAACTGTCGTATAACATTAATGGTGTTCAGATCCGGATTTAACTCAAGGCGTCCTGTTCGCATACCATGAGAGTTATGTAAATCGAGTAGGCCGAGTAAGCCACATCGACGTGGATCCCCCACGTGAATGAACGAAAGGATAAACCATACAATGCCACCCTATTGATCATAACATCTGACGTGGAGAAGGTTTACCTCGCAGCCACGAACACATAAGCTCGAGTTAAATGGGGTCATGTGCTTTACGTGTAGATGGATCACGAAATTCAAGTTTCATATCTATACATTGATTAAAAATATTATGTAAAAAGCTATGTTGGCATATCAACGCAAGCGTGCATATTAATGCCACCCCATCTGACCGCCGATGCTTAAAAGAGTCGGTCTTATAATAAGATGTATATTGCATTTTATAAAAAAAAAAAAACGATACCCAAGGTCTAGACAATTAATTGATGGAAAAGTCGTGACCAGGTATACTATGCTCCTAGGCATATATAATGCATGCGAAGGGTTAATCATAGGTTTAATTATAAGTGATATATGTGACATCCAAGCAAAGGTTAAGATGATATGTGCGACTTCTATAGAGAGTTAAATCATATACAAGTCCTCCATACTTGAGGCTAGAATAACATAAGGTAAGAAGAAGTACTAGAGGGTTTATTTGAGTTATGATGTTATGATAAAAAGTATCATGGTACAGATAATTAGACTTTCATAATAAACCTATGCTTAAAAGCCTGAATTCTTGAAGAAGAAATTTTTTTTTGGTGTGAAATTTGGAGTTGGAGGTGTGAAAAATGGTATCAGAGCACAAGTTATAAAACTGGGCTGGTGACATTGTGCTCACGGTTGCTGTGTACTCACTGTATAATTTTATTTCTGTAACAAAAATTTTGTTTTTTTTTCTTTTCACTGACCTATGCTATGTAGTGTACAGTGGGGTGATAGAATGGAAGAAGGTGGCGAAATTTATGTCGATCTACGTGATGAGGAAAATGCACCAGATCCCAATGTGGCCATGATGGCTATGTTGCGGGAATTGCAACAAGAATTGGCTGAGATAAAAAGCCAGAATGACAGATTGTCATTAGCCAGTGAAGAGCAGGAAAAGCTCATCACGGAATTAACTTCACGGAACAGCCACGAAGGCGAAGGTTCTGGAAAGAGGAAAATTGATGAATCTGATGAGGAAGATGCCATTAGGCATTAGAATAAGCATAAAAAGGAATTACAAGGGGAATTCCGGAAAATCAAACCTCCCTCCTATGATGGGGAGAAGGAGGAAGATGCTGAAGCCTGGTTGCTGAATATGATTAAGTATTTCCAGGTTTATGAATATGAAAGCAATCTGAAGGACAGATTAGCTGTCTACCAGCTACAAGGTAAGGCTACCTTGTGGTGGGAGGAGACAAAGATGGTGCATGCCATAGATGAAAAGACAGTTACTTGGGAAGATTTCCAGGCTAAATTCAAGAATCGCTACTTGAATGAGCGGTACTATGATGACAAAGAAAAAGAATTTCATGAGCTTAGATTGGGACAACTCACTATCGATGAGTTTGTTACTAAATTTACCAATCTATTAAGATATGTACCTTACATAAGGGAAGAAAAGGCAAAGGTACAGAGGTTTCTGAATTGTTTTCCTGCGGTATACAAAGAGAAAATTGAGTTTGACAACCCGAAAACAATGGACGAAGCTGTTAGAAAAGCCAGATTATGTTACCAACAGTTCAAAGGAAAAACTGAACAAGGGAAAAGTTGGGTAAATAAGAATGAATTCAAAGGGAGAAAACAGAAACCAACCTATTTGAATAATTTTGGCAGAGATCATCAGCGAAAAAGGTTTAATAAACCCAAAGAAAGTCAAACTGCCCAGTCTCAAGTGGCTTCAAAACCAATAGATGGAGACAGTAAAAAGGAGGGGACAGTCAGAATGAAGGAGCCCTTGAAATGTTGGGGCTGTGGAGAACCCCATCTTTTGAGGGACTGCCCTCATCGAAACATTCATATGCTCATGAGGGATCGGGAAGCGACAACAGTAAATGATATAGCCAGAAACATACCAACTATCAGTGCAGCCCTGGAAAATCAGCAAGTAGAACATCAAGCAACTATGGTGGAAATGGAGGGTAAGATTTCTGACCTACCTGTTACTGTTCTGATTGATCCAGGTGCTTCTTTGAGTTACATTAGTCCAAATATTGTAGAAAAATGTAACTTAAAAACTGAAAAATTTCAACAGTCATGGTTGGTACAGCTGGCCACTGGAACAAAAAGAAAGGTAACACATAAACTGCCCAGAATAGAAATCCAATTAAATGAGTTTCGAACAGAAGTGAATTTGAACATTCTACCCTTAGGGTCATATGATCTATTGATAGGAATGGACTGGCTGGAAAAGAAGAAAGCTTTGATGAATTGCTGGGATAAGACTTTGCATTGTGTAGATGAGGAAGGGAAACCTTTTATTCTCAAAGGGAAACAAAAACCTATTTCTGTAAGACAAATTTCAGCATTGCAATTAAAAAGAACAGCTAGAAAAGGACACCAAGTTTATGCAGTGCATGTGGAAGAAATAGAGTAGAAAACTAAAGAAGAATTACTGGATGCTGTACCAATAATAAGAGAATTCAAGGAAGTTTTTCCAAAGGAAATCCCTCATCTTCCCCCCAAAAGAGAGATTGATTTCTCAATCGATCTGGTGCCGGGAGCAACACCTGTCTCCCGAGCGCCTTATCGAATGAGTCCTCCTGAACTTATGGAACTAAAAATGCAATTACAAGAACTGCTAGATAAAGGGTATATCAGACCGAGTGTGTCTCCTTGGGGAGCACCGGTGCTGTTCGTGAAAAAGAAAGATGGAACTTTCAGGATGTGCATTGATTATCGTCAACTGAATAAGTTGACCATTAAAAATAGATATCCTTTGCCTAGAATTGATGATATTTTTGATCAAGTGAGAGGAGCTTCAGTATTTTCGAAAATTGAATTAAGAACTGGTTATCACCAGCTTAGAATTAAAGAAGAAGACATCAGCAAAACAGCCTTTCGAACCAGGTATGGTCACTACGAATTTGTAGTCCTACCTTTTGGTTTGACAAATGCCCCTGCCACATTCATGTGCCTGATGAACAGTGTGTTAAACAAGTACTTGGATAAATTTGTCCTTGTGTTCATAGATGATATCTTAGTTTACTCAAAAAGTGAGGAGGAACATAAAGAACACCTGAGGATAGTATTGCAAACTCTAAAGGAAAATCAGCTATACGCCAAGTTTAGCAAATGTGAGTTCTATAAAGACAAGATCCAATACTTGGGTCATATTATTTCTGAACAAGGCCTTGCTATTGACCCTGAAAAGATAAAGGCTATAAAAGAATGGCCTGTACCAGCTGATGTTTCTGCAGTGAGATCATTCATGGGGATTGCAGGCTATTATCGCAGATTTGTAGAGAGGTTTTCTACCATAGCACATCCCATCACATCCTTACAAACGAAAGGTGTCAAGTTTGAATGGACCGAAAAATGTCAAAACAGTTTTGACCAATTAAAATTGAAACTTACTACAACCCCTATACTGAAGATTTCAGATCCTGATAAGGAATTTGTGGTATGTACGGATGCCTGTAGAGAAGGATTGGGAGGAGTTCTTTTGCAGGAAAATTCATTTATTGCCTATGAATCTAGGAAACTGAAGATACATGAACAAAATTATAGTGCCTATGATTTAGAATTAGCAGCGGTTATTCATGCTTTGAAAATGTGGCGGCACTATCTTCTTGGAAAAAAATTTACATTGATGACTTATCATATTAGTCTCAAATATTTCTTTTCCCAAACTGATTTCAATGCCAGACAAGCCAGATGGTTGTCCTTTTTAAGTGAACTTGATATAGATATAAAACATATTAGAGGGAAAGAAAATAAAGTTGCTGATGCATTGAGCAGAAATGCTTGTCAAAATATCAATAATATTGGAAGTAGTGCTCAGATCGATGTAGAAGATTTGGTGAATAAGGCAGCAAACCAAGACCCAATTTATGAAACACTTCTGGTGCAATTACAGAAAAAGGAGAAAATTTATTTCACTCAAAAACCAAAAAGGGTTGATCTATTATAAAAACAGATTGTATATTCCCAATGTAGAGTCCTTAAAAAGGGAAATTGTGGATGAGTACCACAAACAACCATATGCAGGACATCCAAGATATCAGAAAATGTTAACAGCCTTGAAAAAGAAGTTGTGCTCGCCAGGAATGAAGAGAGATGTAGCAGAATATTTAAGTAGATGCATGGAATGTCAACTAGTCAAAGTTGAACATCAGCATCCTGCCGGCCTTTTAAACCCTTTACCCATTGCAGAATGGAAATGGGACACAGTTTCCATGGATTTCATAATAGGGTTACCTAAAACCAAATACCAGCATGATTATGTAATGGTAGTAGTAGACACTCTAACCAAAGCTTCTCACTTTATACCAGTGAAATCCACCTTTGGGACAGCTCAAGTAGCGAATGTGTTCCTGAAGGAGGTAGTAAGGCTCCATGGGGTTCTGAAGGTGATTGTTTCTGATATGGATGCTAAGTTTACAACAGCCTTTCGGAAAGGGCTATTTGGAGGTATGGGCACTAAATTGAATTTTAGCACTGCTTACCACCCTCAGACCGATGGTCAAACGGAAAGAACTAATCAAATTTTGGAGGACATGCTGAGAATGTATGTGATGGATAGACCCTCAAAGTGGGAAGATTACTTACATTTAGCTGAATTTTCCTATAATAACAACTACCAATCCTCCATCAAAATGAGTCTGTTTGAGGCACTGTATGGAAGGAAGTGTCGTACTCCTTTGAGCTGGAGTCAGCCAGAAGATAAAATAATGTTGGGACCAGATGCTTTACAAGAGATGGAAAGAATTGTCAAACAGATACAAAGAAACATCAAGACAACACAAGATCGCCAGAAGAATTATGCTGATAAGAAAAGAGTGCACAGAGAATTTAAAGTGGGGGAGCATGTGTATTTGCATATTAAACCCAAAAAGAGCACCCTTTATGCTGGGAGTTGTGCAAAATTGGCCCCTAGATACTGTGGTCCTTTTGAAGTATTAGAAAGGGTGGGACCAGTGGCTTACAAGCTGGCCTTACCACCCCATGTTAGAGTTCATGATGTATTTCATGTTTCATTGTTAAAAAGATATGTGCATGATGCTTCTCACATAGTTGATTGGAATGTTGTACAAGTGGAACCAGAAGGGGAGTTTCTGCCAAAACCGCTTCAAATATTGGAGCGGGAAGAAATTGAATTGAGAAGCAGAATGGTAGCTAGAGTAAAGGTGCAGTGGAAGCACTTTACTGCTGAAGAAGCTACCTGGGAACGAGAGACTGAAATGATGGAAAAATATCCATTTTTATTTGCAAAATGAACTCTAGTAGTTGAATAACAACACCGAGGATGGTGTTTATTTTCAGAGGGGGAATATGTAACACCCCCAATTTATGTGTTTGAATTTCAAAGCTAGACATTTGAACTTTAATCCTAAGGGGAGTGGACCCTAAAGGATAAATATTTTGTGAATGTAATTAAATATTTAATTGAGTAAATGAATAAAATGATGTGGTGCAGATTGACCAAAATGAGATTTATGAGATCACTTGCTAAATCCATGAGGATGGATGAGGCAAATATTTCCCCACAATCTTTCAAAAATCCTTGAAAGAAATTAATTTTAAATTTAGACTTTTGAGGAAAAATCTGAATTTCCCCAATGATGAGGAAAGTAGTTGGGAAGAGGTAAAAAGCTGGAAAAGCTGAGGAAAAGCATAAAACAGCTTTAAAGAATCCCTAAATTGGGAAGCCTAGGCAAACAGGAAGAAAAGCATCCTGAGATTCTGGACACAGAATTAGAAACATGCTTTGGGGAACAATAGCTTAAATAAGCTGCTCTTGTACAGATTAGAGGTTGATCTGTTCTAGGAGGTGATCTTAGCTCGGGGGTGAGTTCTGGGAGACGGAAGGACTCTAAGGTTGGGAGGTTGGTCGACTGCATCAGGGGTATGTCTCTGAGTTAAATTGTCTTCCTGCTTATTTTGGTATGAATTGGCTACATATAAAACAAAATTTATTTCTAAGGTACTAAATTTATTAGTCTACATTTAACAGAATTAATCATAAGGAAGTAACCTGATAATTCTTCATGGTTGTAGAGAAAAATCTTGTAAAGTAGAATACAACAGAAAGTCTAAACCAAAGTTGGTTTAAATCTGAGGATACTTAGTTCTTTCCAGGAAAAATTTATGAATTAGCTTTAATCTGCTTCTATTTCCTAGCATGATTGAGAGAAATTGAACTTCCTATATTATACTGAAAAATAGTAAGAACTGAATTGAAACTTGCACTGTGCATGAAAGAATAGAAGGAGAGACTCTATAAACTGACCTCATGGTCAGCATACCATTCAAATATAATCCAGAAAATTTATTGGTCAAAAAAAAAAAACAAGGTTGCATGTAAGCCACACTTATTATAGCAGAGGAAAGGAGCTAAATATTTACAAAAGGATTGAACATAGACAGTGGCCTTATGAAACCACTCTAATATTATATCACAGAAACTAAATACATAGAGTGTACAATTAGTTCTTTAATAGTTGTGAAGTAAAGAGCAGAGAGTTGAATTATTTCCAACAGTATACACATTTACAGTTAATGTAACTACTATTTCCCTTGACCAAGAGAAGCGGGGAATAAATCCCCAAATACGTGACCAGCTCTACAGAAATACCTACCACCATATATCTAGGTAGGTAAGAGCTCTAAATAGATATAGGAAAATAAGAAGAAGATTTAGTTTGAAATGTATATAACTTTGGAAAATAAGGAGAATATTAGTCCTAGTACTTCATACATATTAACTATATGTGTATAAATGAGAATGGACTCACAATTCCATGCATGCCATTTGTATGCCCAAACAGACAATTGTAAAATAAGTTCAGTGTAAACATGAACAGAGGGAAACTGTAAATATGATACTGGTACCAGTGTAGAGATATCTAGCTACAGAAAATAATTAACGAAATACATCAGAAGAAGAGATAAAATTTAATATGACTTCCCAGAAATTCTGATGAATGTAATTGAGGAATCTGGAACAACGATAGTGTTACAGAGAACCACATAACATACACTTACTGTTCTGACAAGCAAACTAAACAAAGAGAAATTCCATGGTATGTAATCGTATACACGACTCAGAGAGTCCATATAAAGTTACACTATAGCATTGTTATAACGAATTCACTATCAAGAAAATAAGAAAAATACATATGTATGTCCAAAAATGTCACAATACATGTTGAGCCTATCAGGCTAGGGTCTGAGAATCGAAACCCTTATCGCAATAAAAACAAATTTTAAAGAGCGCCACATAGGAACGACACAGATTAACAATACGACTCTGACAGAGTCTCGTTCCTCAAGGAACACTAAGTAAAATAATAATAGAGCAATGATTCGACATCCGATGAAACAACTCAACGAGAGAGGGAGAGTATTCCCATAGGCATACCTACCTGAAACGTCAAGGAGGCCGAGGTTAATATCTATAACTTCGGAAAGTTCATTACTGATTCCATAAGCATACGAAGAGATCTTCGATTACCTGTGGAAAATAAAGCCAAGATGGGAATGAGTAACTAGATCCATCGTTGGAAAACGAGCGAACAGAGAAAATTTCTCAAATAAAAAACAAAACAAAGCAAACAAGGCGTTACCTGTGAAACAAAAATCTCGGGTCCTACGAGCCTCTGAAATCGAAAATTTAAACAGATTAGGGATTCATGTGAAACTCCATATAATAATAACATAAGGAAGTAAACGTATATAGGCAGGACCAACAACCAACCTCATAACGACCAAATTAATGACAGTCGTTCGCCTGAAGTGATGCGAAGCACGTCAATTAGGACGCTACACAACATTCATAACATAAACCAGTTAGAATTCCATGGAATCGACAGAGGAGGATAGTCGAAAATAAACCAAAAATGGAATAGAATGATAATTTTGCACCGAGGGTATCATACAAAAAGCCCAAAACAAAATGCATTCAGCTGATGAACGTACGCAGACTTCCTCACAACAAAAGTTTAACCAGATTGTGCAACGACCTTGATTTTTAATCATACAATGGAGAAAAAAGAATGCATAACCCATTACCTGGTATTGTCGCAGAGGAGAAGGCACGCCAGAGCTCTTCTTCGTGGACTAAGGACAGTAAGACTCTAAGGAATAAGAACCTTGCAGACGAGGAGCTACAAAACCAAACAATTAATGAGGAAACTGTCTCTAACCAAAATCAAAGGCTTATATAATTCCTCGAGAGACCCAGGAACCGTAATATGAAAGGATCGCCATCGTCCACTTGGCGAAATCGTAAGAGCCAAGCCATGGATTGAGAGGTTGGAAAGTGACATTAAAACTGTCGTATAACATTTATGGTGTTCAGATCCGGATTTAATTCAAGGCGTCTTGTTCAAATACAATGGAGAGTTATGTAAATCAAGTAAGCAGAGTAAGCCACATCGACGTGGATCCTCCACGTGAACGAATGAAAGGATAAACCATACAACGCCACCCTATTGAGCATAACATCTGACGTGGAGAAGGTTTACCTCGCAGCCATGAACACATAAACTCGAGATGAATAGGGTTACACGCTTTACGTGTAGATGGATCACGAAATTCAAGTTTAATATCTACACATTTGATTAAAAATCTTATGTACAATGATATGTTGTCATATCAACGCAGACGTGCATATTAATACCACCTCAGTTTATAAAAAAATCAATTCCCAAGGTATATACAATTAATTGATGGAAAAGTCGTGACCATGTATAGTGGAAAAGGGTCGGGAATGCTCGTAAGCATAACCCATTCCAAACTATATAATATAATATATGCTAAGGGTTAATCATAGGTTTAATTACAAGGGATATATGTGACATCCAAGAAAAGGTTAAGATGATATGTGGGACTTCTATAGAGAATTAAATCATTTACAATTCCTCCATACTTGGAGATAGAATAACATAAGGTAAGAAGAAGTAATAGAAGGTTTATTTGAGTCATGATGTTATGATGAAAAGTATCATGGTAAAGAGAATTAGAATTTCATAATAAACCTATGCTTAAAAGCCTAAATTCTTGAAGAAGAAGAAAAAAAAAAAAAATTGTGTGAAGTTTGGAGGTGTGACACCATTGTTAGGACAAAGCCAAATGGAAAGCATTTTATAGACGGATACCCACAGGTGAAGGAGATCCTACAACAATTTCACTGGTTGTAATTCATAGAAACATTTGATGGCTATGATAGGGAGGTAACCAAGATGTTTTCTTGTTCCTTTGATGGAACTGAAGAAAAAATCGGGGACATAAAAATTGTGGTGACATAATCCTTCATAGCTGAGGTCATTAAACTAGCCAGGAGTGGTGAGAGGTGGTTTAAAAACAATGTAATTGAAGGGAATGCATGGAAGGAATTTCTAAAACGAATAGGTATGGATACTAATGTTTTTAAAATGGGTATTCCAAACAAAACTCTCGAAAGTAACTGGAGGAATTTATTGTTAATCATTCAGAATTTCATTTCTTCTTAGGGTAGATTTGGTAGCATGCTTTTCTACCATGTCAGTTTAATGATGAATTTCCTTGAAGGGAATGAAATCAATTTACCCATTTTTCTCTTAAGAACTCAAGGGAGATGTCTGGAAACAATAAAAGAAAAATCCAGTTCATTGAAAATACCCTATATCATCATGGTCTTCTAAAAATCCTTATTGAAGCCCATTTTGAGAATCTAGAAGATAACCAGGATAATTTCTTAGCCAGGAATTATTTTAAAGAAGGAGAGTAGGAAGAACCTAGTAACAATAAGGTAAAGAGAAGCAGAATAAAATTGACTAAGAACCCTACTGATAACCCACATCCACAATCAGAACAACATTCTTAAGATAAAATTTCCCTTCTATATGTTTTAGATAATATAAGGAAGAAAAGTGTTAGAATAAAGAAAGAGAGAAAAAAAGATTAAAATAAACCCAAGAATAAAATATGGCAAACAAATAAGGTCAAATAAAAACATAAGAAAACTCAAAAACAAGCCCCTCTCTCATCTACGATAATGAGAAGCATAAGGATTAACAAAACAATAAAGAAGTAAACTCAACAATTCACAAAAATTGTTGATTTAGAGGAGAAGGACGAACCATAGGTGCCATCAAAAATTGTTTTGACACCAACCTCTAGCCCAGTAAGAATAAAAATAGAGATAGACCCATTTCAACATGATATATATGACTATATTAAGTCTCTGGAGAAATGAGCTACAAAAAAGTCATATTCTTCTACAATTCAAGAAACATAAATTCAATCTGACAATC
>JAXQQM020069249.1:0-11383 GCA_034641835.2 Pinus albicaulis
TTTTCCAACTCCTCGCCATCACCCCGTTTTCGTTTGGTCTGGGCATACCCGGCTGCGTTGGAATCCACATTGGCGTCTCAGATTTAGACTGCTCCTCCATAATTTAACCTAAAATCCAACGGGAGAAAGAATTAGTTTTGGAATTGTAACATATGAAAGGAAAAATATAAATAGCAAAATTTCTCCAATCGGATGCATAAACAATGAATTTTATTGCAGAAAGAGCAAGTGGTACCGAAATCTCCTTCGCGCAGGAGTGGGAAAGAATGGTGGCAACGTTGTGAGCATCGAGGCGAGTGTTGATGGTGTTGAGTACGGCTCCGGCCATCGGGACGGCGAAATGCAACTCGTAAAGAGCAAGAACATTGGGTGCCAGAATGGACACCACCTCGCCTTTCCGTATTTTGAAACGATTGACAAGAGACAATGCCACACGTCTGCAACGTTCCAAGGTGTGAGCCTATTCTGATGCCTTCACCGCCAAGTGTATACCCATTTTTTTGCCTGTTTGTTGGCCGAACCTTCCACTTCCCGAATCGCACCGCTTGCCGCCACTGCTTGCTGCCACTATGGCTCATGTGAAAGGCATGGGACACATTGGAGAAGATGTAATGTTTCGGTTTCCTTCTAGTTGTTAATCTTGATAGGTGGCAATTAATAAATGGCACAGTAAATTTTTAATGAAGATTTGTAAAAAATTAATTTAAGTACGGTTTAAACATGTGATTTAGATATGCAAGGAAGTTAGTGGGGTAGATTTGATCCATTGATTGAGTGGCGACGACCAGAATATACCGGCATCTTTCAATCTAGACCATCAGATCAAAAAGATTAATTAGCCTAATCACAAAACAACCTACCTCCCATAGGGGATACGCCTATCGGCGTAACTAGCACAACCACATTATATTTACTAATGTGGTTGATATACGCCGATAGGCGAATATAAAATAGATTTACAACCACATTTCCCAATGTGGTTGATATACGGCGATAGGCCTATATCCACTACCCATCACATTAATTTATACATCAAAAACTAAATATTATATATAATAATTTTATTATATTAACTTGAAATATATATATTATATATTAATAATATAATAATATAATATTTATTTATTAATAATATTAATAATATTGATTGATATATTAATAATAAATAGTATTATAATATTTATTAATATATTAGTATCATAGATGGTTATATTATTAATAAACCAAAAGAACTAATAATATGTTAATTATATATATTAATATATATTATATCATAGTTAGTTATATTATTAATAATATATATTAATAATATATATTAATAATATTATAATAATATTAATATATATTATTAATAAATATTAATAAGAATATTTATTAATATATTAATTATGATTAAAATCACAAAAATATTTAATATATATTAATAATATTGATTGACATATTAATAATATTATAATATTTAATAATAATATATATTAATAATAAATAATACTATAATATTTATTAATATATTAGTATCATAGATGGTTATATTATTAATAAACCAAAAGAACTAATAATATGTTAATTATATATATTAATATATATTATATCATAGTTAGTTATATTATTAATAATATATATTAATAATATACTAACAATATTAATATATATTATTAATAAATATTAATAAGAATATTTTTTAATATATTAATTATGATTAAAATCACAAAAATATTATATATATATATATATATTAATAATATTGATTGACATATTAATAATATTATAATATTTAATAATAATATATATTAATAATAAATAATACTATAATATTTATTAATATATTAGTATCATAGATGGTTACATTATTAATAAACCAAAAGAACTAATAATATGTTAATATATATAATATATTAATATATATTATATCATAGTTAATTATATTATTAATAATATATATTAATAATAATATAATATTTATTAATATATTAGTATCATAGATGGTTATATTATTAATAAACCAAAAGAACGATTAATATGTTAATTATATATATTAATATATATTATATCATAGTTAGTTATATTATTAATAATATATATTAATAATATTATAATAATGTTAATATATACTATTAATATATATTAGAATATTTATTAATAATATTAAACCCAAAAACATAAGAAGGTAATAAAATTTAAGAATTAATATATTAAACTCAAGAGAGTAATAAAGCATATGAAACAATATTTAAAAACAAAAGACCGAAGAGATTAATAAATCCTAACAATTAATATTTTAAACTGAAGATATTAATAAACCCAAGGAATAATTAATAATACAAACTCAATGTCATCATAAACCAAAGGTTTAGATATTATAAACCAAAGGAATTGGTGAACCCAAGGGATAAATATTATAAACATAAGAGATCAATATTAAAAACACAAGAAATTAATAAACTGTAAGAATTGATATTTTAAACTAAAAAACCTAATAAATTAATAATCCATAAGAATCAGTATTTTAAACATAAGATATTTAATATTATAAACCAAAGGAATTGGTGAACCCAAGGGAAAACCATTACCTAACAAACTATAAACCAAAGGAATCGGTGAACCCAAGGGAATTGATTTAAACATTGAGACAATTGTTGTCACAATGTGACGTTTGACCAACTATGACCATGGTTGGCCATGGGTGATTTTCATATTGAGATAATATTTATCAGCATGTGACATTTGATCATGGATGACATTGATCGATTATTCATATTATAAACCAAAAGAACCAATAAACCCAAGGGTTTAATATTATAAACCAAAGGAATTGGTCAACCCAAGGGAAAAATATTAATAACCTAAGGGACCAATAAGGCGAAAGATCAATAAAATTATTAAAAAAATACTCAAGTTGAAGAAATTAATAAATACTAATAATTAACCCAAGGGTTCATAATATTTTAAACCATAACAACTAATAAACCCAAGGGTTTAATATTATAAACCAAAGGAATTGGTGAACCCAAGGGACAACCATTACCCAACAAATTATAAACCAAAAGAAATTGGTGAACCCAAGGGAATTGATTTGATCATTGAGAGAATTGTTGTCACAATGCAACGTTGGACCAACTATGACCAGGGTTGGCCATAGGCGATTTTCATATTGAGACAATAATTGTCACAATGTGACATTTGATCATGGATGACATTGATCGATTATTCATATTATAAACCAAAAAAACTAATAAACCCAAGGGTTTAACATTATAAACCAAAGGAATTGGTGAACCCAAGGGAAAACCATTACCCAAAAAATTATAAACCAATGTAATTGGTGAACCCAAGGGAATTGATTTAAACGTTGAGACAATTGTTGTCACAATGCGACATTGGCCCAACTATGACTAGGGTTGGCCATGGGTGTTTTTCATATTGAGACAATATTTGTCAGAATGTGACATTTGATCATGCATGACATTGATCGAGTATTCATATTATAAACCCAAAGAAACTAATAAACCCAAGGGTTTAATATTATAAACCAAAGGAATTGGTGAACCCAAGGGACAACCATTACCCAACAAGTTATAAACCAAAAGGAATTGGTGAACCCAAGGGAATTGATTTAAACATTAAGACAATTGTTGTCACAATTCGATGTTGGACCAACTATGACCATGTATGGCCATGGGTGATTTTAATATTGAGACAATATTTCTCAAAATGTGACATTTGATCATGGATGACATAGATCAATTATTCATATTATAAAGCTAAAGAACTAATAAACCCAAGGGTTTAATACTATAAACCAAAGGAATTAGTGAACCCAAGGGAATTGATTTAAACATTGAGACAATTGTTGTCACAATGCGACGTTGGACCAACTATGACCATGGTTGGCCATGGGTGATTTTCTACATAGTAGACAATATTTTTCAGAATGTGACATTTGATCATGGATGACATTGATTGATTATTCATATTATAAACCAAAATAACTAATAAACTCAAGGTTTTAATATTATAAACCAAAGGAATTGGGGAACACAAGGGAATTGATTTAAACATTGAGACAATTATTGTCACAATGTGACGTTGGACCAACTATGACCATGGTTGGCCATGGGTGATTTTCATATTGAGACAATATTTGTCAGAATGTGACATTTGATCATGTATGACATTGATCGATTATTCATATTATAAACCAAAAGAACTAATAAACCCAAGAGTTTAATATTATAAACCAAAGGAATTGGTGAACCCAAGGGAATTGATTTAAACATTGAGACAATTGTTGTCACAATGCGACGTTGACCAACTATGACCATGGTTGGCCATGGGTGATTTTCATAGTGAGACAATATTTGTCAGAATGTGACATTTGATCATGTATGACATTGATCGATTATTCATATTACAAACCAAAAGAACTAATAAACCCAAGGGTTTAATATTATAAACCAAAGGAATTGGTGAACCCAAGGGAATTGATTTAAACATTGAGACAATTGTTGTCACAATGCGACGTTGGATCAACTATGACCATGGTTGGCCATGTGTGATTTTCTAAGTGTTGAGACAATATTTGTCGAATGTGACATTTGATCATGGATGACATTGATCGATAATTCATATTATAAATCAAAAGAACTATTAAACCCAAGGGTTTAATATTATAAACCAAAGGAATTGGTGAACCCAAGGGAATTGATTTAAACATTGAGACAATTGTTGTCACAATGCGACTTTGCACCAACTATGACCATGGTTGGGCATGGGTGATTTTCATATTGAGACAAGATATGTCAGAATGTGACATTTTATCATGGATGACATTGATCGATTATTCATATTATAAACCAAAAGAACTAATAAACGCAATGCTTTAATATTATAAACCAAAGGAATCAGTGAACCCAAGGAATAAATATTAAAAACCTAAGGGATCAATAAGGCTAAGGGAAATATTAAAAATAATAAAGATTAATAAAACCCAAGAGTTTAATACTATAAACCAAAGGAATTGGTGAACCCAAGGGAAAAACATTACCCAACAAATTATAAACCAAAGGAATTGGTCAACTAAAGGGAATTAATTTAAACATTCAGACAATTGTTGTCAAAATGCGACATTGGAACAACTATGACCAGGGTTGGCCATGGGTGATTTTCATATTGAGACAATATTTGTCAGAATGTGACATTTGATCATGGATGACATTGATAAATGATTCATATTATAAACCAAAAGAACTAATAAACCCAAGGGTTTAATATTATAAACCAAAGGAATTGGTGAACCCAAAGGACAACCATTACCCAACAAATTATAAACCAAAAGGAATTGGTGAACCCAAGGGAATTGATTTAAAAATTGAGACAATTGTTGTCACAATGCGATGTTGGACCAACTATGACCATGGTTTGCCATGGGTGATTTTCATATCAAGACAATGTTTGTCAGAATGTGTCATTTGATCATGGATGACATTGATCGATTATTCTTATTATAAACCAAAAAAAAATAATAAACCCAAGCGTTTAATATTATAAACCAAAGGAATTGGTGAACCCAAGGGAATTGATTTAAACATTGAGACAATTATTGTCACAATACGATGTTGGACCAACTATGACCATGGCTGGCCATGGGTGATTTTCATATTGAGACAATATTTCTCAGAATGTGACAAATGATCATGGATGACATTGATCAATTATTTATATTATAAAGCTAAAGAACTAATAAACCCAAGGGTTTAATACTATAAACCAAAGGAATCTGTGAACCCAAGGGAATTGATTTAAACATTGAGACAATTGTTGTCACAATGCGACATTGGACCAACTATGACCATGGTTGGCCATGGGTGATTTTCATATAGAGACAATATTTTTCAGAATGTGACATTTGATCATGGATGAAATTGATCGATTATTCATATTATAAACCAAAAGAACTAAAAAACCCAGGGGTTTAATATTATAAACCAAAGGAATTGGTGAACCCAAGGGAATTGATTTAAACATTGAGACAATTATTGTCACAATACGATGTTGGACCAACTATGACCATGATTGGCCATGGGTGATTTTCATGTTGAGACAATATTTGTCAGAATGTGACATTTGATCATGGATGACATTGATCGATAATTCATATTATAAATCAAAAGAACTATTAAACCCAAGGGTTTAATATTATAAAACAAAGGAATTGGTGAACCCAAGGGAATTGAATCAAACATTGAAACAATTGTTGTCACAATGCGATTTTGCACCAACTATGACCTTGGTTGGCCATGGGTGATTTTAATATTGAGACAAGATATGTCAGAATGTGACATTTTATCATGGATGACATTGATTGATTATTCATATTATAAACCAAAAGAACTAATAAACCCAAGGCTTTAATATTATAAACCAAAGGAATCAGTGAACCCAAGGAATTAGAATTAAAAACCTAAGGGATCAATAAGGCTAAGGGCAATATTAAAAACAATAAAGATTAATAAAACCCAAGAGTTTAATACTATAAACCAAAGGAATTGGTGAACCCAAGGGAAAACCATTACCCAACAAATTGTAAACATTGAGACAATTGTTGTCAAAATGCGACATTGGACCAACTATGACCAGGGTTGGCCATGGGTGATTTTCATATTGATACAATATTTGTCAGAATGTGACATTTGATCATGGATGACATTGATCGATTATTCATATTATAAACCAAAAGAACTAATGAACCCAAGGGTTTAATATTATAAACCAAAGGAATTGGTGAACCCAAGGGACAACCATTACCCAACAAATTATAAACCAAAAGGAATTGGTGAACCCAAGGGAATTGATTTAAACATTGAGACAATTTTTGTCACAATGCGACATTGGACCAACTATGACCATGGTTCACCATGGGTGATTTTCATATCAAGACAATGTTTGCTCGAATGTGTCATTTGATCATGGATGACATTGATTCATTATTTTATTATAAACCAAAAATAATAATAAACCCAAGCGTTTAATATTATAAACCAAAGGAATTGGTGAACCCAAGGGAATTGATTTAAACATTGACATTACCCACAATACAATACGATGTTGGACCAACTATGACCATGGCTGGCCATGGGTGATTTTCATATTGAGACAATATTTCTCAGAATGTGACATTTGATCATGGATGACATTGATCAATTATTTATATTATAAAGCTTAAGAACTAATAAACCCAAGGGTTTAATACTATAAACCAAAGGAATTAGTGAACCCAAGGGAATTGATTTAAACATTGAGACAATTGTTGTCACAATGCAACGTTGAAAAAACTACGACCATGGTTGGCCATGGTTGATTTTCATATAGAGACAATATTTTTCAAAATGTGACATTTGATCATGGATGAAATTGATCGATTATTCATATTATAAACCAAAAGAACTAAAAAACCCAGGGGTTTAATATTATAAACCAAAGGAATTGGTGAACCCAAGGGAATTGATTTAAACATTGAGACAATTATTGTCACAATACGATGTTGGACCAACTATGACCATGGTTGGCCATGGGTGATTTTCATGTTGAGACAATATTTGTCAGAATGTGACATTTGATCATGGATGACATTGATCGATAATTCATATTATAAATCAAAAGAACTATTAAACCCAAGCGTTTAATATTATAAACCAAAGGAATTGGTGAACCCAAGGGAATTGATTTAAACATTGAGACAATTGTTGTCACAATGCGACTTTGCACCAACTATGACCATGGTTGGCCATGGGTGATTTTCATATTGAGACAAGATATGTCAGAATGTGACATTTTATCATGGATGACATTGATCGATTATTCATATTATAAACCAAAAGAACTAATAAACCCAAGGCTTTAATATTATAAACCAAAGGAATCAGTGAACCCAAGGAATAAATATTAAAAACCTAAGGGATCAATAAGGCTAAGGGCAATATTAAAAACAATAAAGATTAATAAAACCCAAGAGTTTAATACTATAAACCAAAGGAATTGGTGAACCCAAGGGAAAACCATTACCCAACAAATTATAAACCAAAGGAATTGGTGAACCCAAGGGAATTGATTTAAACATTGAGACAATTGTTGTCAAAATGCGACATTGGACCAACTATGACCAAGGTTGGCCATGGGTGATTTTCATATTGAGACAATATTTGTCAGAATGGGACATTTGATCATGGATGACATTGATTGATTATTCGTATTATAAACCAAAAGAACTAATAAACCCAAGGGTTTAATATTATAAACCAAAGGAATTGGTGAACCCAAGGGACAACCATTACCCAAAAAATTATAAACCAAAAGGAATTGGTGAACCCAAGGGAATTGATTTAAACATTGAGACAATTGTTGTCACAATGCGACGTTGGACCAACTATGACCATGGTTCGCCATGGGTGATTTTCATATCGAGACAATGTTTTCCAGAATGTGTCATTTGATCACGGATGACATTGATCAATTATTTTTATTATAAACCAAAAAAAAATAATAAACCCAAGCGTTTAATATTATAAACCAAAGGAATTGGTGAACCCCAGGGAAAATCATTACCGAATAAATTATAAACCAAAGGAATTGGTGAACCCAAGGGAATTGATTTAAACATTGAGACAATTGTTGTCACAATGCGACATTGGACCAACTATGACCTTGGTTGGCCATGTGTGATTTTCATATTGAGACAATGTCTGTCATAATGTGACATTTGATCATGGATGACATTTATCGATTATTCATATTATAAACCAAAAAAACTAATAAACCCAAGGGTTTAATATTATAAACCAAAGGAATTGGTGAACCCAAGGGAAAATCATTACCCAAAAATTTATAAACCAAAGGAATTCGTGAACCCAAGGGAATTGATTTAAACATTGAGACAATTGTTTTCACAATGCGACGTTGGACCAACTATGACCATGGTTGGCCATGGGTGATTTTCATATCGAGACAATATTTGTCAGAATGTGACATTTGATCATGGATGACATTGATCGATTATTCATATTATAAACCAAAAAAACTACTAAACCCAAGGGTTTAATATTATAAACCAAAGGAATTGGTGAACCCAAGGGAATTGATTTAAACATTGAGAAAATTGTTGTCACAATGCGACGTTGGACCAAATATGACCATGGTTGGCCATGGGTGATTTTCATATAGAGACAATATTTTTCAGAATGTGACATTTCATCATGGATGAAATTGATCGATTATTCATATTATAAACCAAAAGAACTAATAAACCCAAGGGTTTAATATATAAACCAAAGGAATTGGTGAAACCAAGGGAATTGATTTGAACATTGAGACAATTGTTGTCACAATGCGATGTTTGAAAACCTATGACCATGGTTGACCATGGGTGATTTTCATATTGAGACAATATTTGTAAGAATTTGACATTTAAACATGGATGACATTGATCGATTATTCATATTATAAACCAAAAGAACTAATAAACCCAAGGGTTTAATATTAAAAACCAAAGGAATTGGTGAACCCAAGGGAATTGATTTAAACATTGAGACGATTGTTATCACAATGAGAAGTTGGACCAACTATGACCATGGTTGGGCATGGGTGGTTTTCATATTGAGACAAGATTTTTCAGAATGTGACATCCTATCATGGATGAAATTGATCGATTATTCATATTATAAACCAAAAGAACTAATAAACCCAAGGATTTAATATTATAAACCAAAGGAATTGGTGAACCCAAGGGAATTGATTTAAACATTGAGACAATTGTTATCATAATGCGACGTTGGACCAACTATGAGCATGGTTGGGTATGGGTGATTTTCATATTGAGACAATATTTGTCAGAATGTGACATTTGATCATGGATGACATTGATCGATTATTCATATTATAAACCAAAATAACTAATAAACCTAAGGGTTTAATATTATAAACCAAAGTAATTGGTGAACCCAAAAGAATTGATTTAAACATTGAGACAATTGTTGTCACAATGCGACGTTGGACCAACTATGACCAATGTGGTTGTGCTATAAACAGAATATTATAAACCAAAGGAATTGGTGAACCCAAGGGAAAATTATTAAAAACATAAGTTATCAATAAGGCCAAGGGATCAATATTAAAAACACAAGAGAGTAAAAATCCCTAAGAATAAATATTTTAAATTAAAAAACCTAAGAAATTAATAAACCATAAGAATCAATATTTTAAAATCAGCTAATTAATAAACACAAGAGATTATTAATATTATAAACCAAAAGAACTAATAAACCAAGGGTTTAATATTATAAACCAAAGGAATTGGAGAACCCAAGGGAAAAATATTAAAAACATAAAAGATCAACAAGGCGAAGGGATACCTGTAAAAAACAAAAAAAATTAGTAAAGGCTAGGAATAAATATTTTAAATACAGAAACTCACATGATTAATAAAGAGATTAATAAATCTTAGGAATGAATATTTTAAATAAAAATCATCGGTAAAGTCGCATGATTATTAATATTATAAACCGAGGAGAATAAACATGGTTTACCATGTTTCATTTAAACATTGAGACAATTGTTGTCACAATGCGACGTTGGACCAACTATGACCATGGCTGACCATGAGTGATTTTCATATTGAGACAATATTTGTCAGAATGTGACATTTGATCATTTAATTAACAAGGGGTTTCTAGGGCGAGAGGGATGACAATGGTTGACCAAGGATGACCATGGTTGAGTAAGGTTAACCATGATTGATTATGGCTAAGTAAACTTCTCTATCATTTAACAAAGGTGAGAATAAGACTATGTTGGCAATGTTTGGCCATAGTTGATTAAAATGGTTAGAATGTAAATATTACTAGTATTACTTATTCATATTCATATTAATAATATTTCTATTAACAATATTAATTTTAATATCATTAATACTATTAATGATATGGTTACAATGAATATATATTTTTTTTGCCTCAAAATCTTTTTTTATTTTAAATAAAAGAGAATTATAATTACTTAAACCATTATTATACTTATTTAGATATTATTATATTCATTTATATATTATTTTAGATATTATTTTAATTATAAATAGTTTAACTGTTTAAACAATTATAACTATAATTAATTATTATGATTATTAATTATAATTAAGGCTCACCATGGATTATTATGGTTTAAGAGGGTTACCCATGGATGACTATGGCCAAGAAAAATTGTGTATCATTGAGCACTAGTGAGAATGAGTGACATTGATTTAGTGTGTTGGAAATGTTTAACGATATTTAATTAAAATGATTAGCATGTAAATATTATTAATTTTTAAAAGTAGTCTTAATAGTATTTATATTAA
>JAXQQM020085816.1:0-29210 GCA_034641835.2 Pinus albicaulis
TGTTAGTATGAATCTTTCGTCGTAAAATATCACTTTAGCTGCGCATAACCAATAGCCCTAACATCAATTATGGCTGCCAATATCTTTAAGTCTATAGTTAGTTGATCCAAATAATGCTGCACAAATCTAGATCTAAGCATAAAAGACATTAAGCAGTAAAAATAAAATATGGCTCCATGCATCCAATAGACAAGACAAGAACAATGTATTTGAAAAAAAAAATTATATTAAAAAGGGGGCACCTAAGAGGAAAACAAGAAAGGTGTTTTCTGATTCTCCTCAATGGGATGGGTTCTTGAAAGTCCTCAGCTTTTCATATCTAAAATCTCTCTCTCTTGTTGGTGTAGAAAACCCAGACAAACATAGAACTCAAAGGGAGCTCACAAGACAAAATGGAGAATGTGACCAAGAGTATAGATCCAGAGTGATATAATGCAATGAAAGGTGACTAAAGAATGGGGAAAACCCTTCTATTTATAACAAAATATTAGGGCGATCTAGAACTTGGTGCATGAATAAAATATTATTAATCAAATTCTAGAACCACCCTTTAGGAATATTTTATTATATTTGTTGGAGGGAAAAGGATTTTTGACTTGGGTCAATTTCTTTATTTATAAATAATAAATAAATAAATGATTTATTTATTATTTTAAGGAAATGGTGGGAATATAATTAAATAAATAATGATTTATTTAATTATTTATAAATGATTTAGTCAAATTTCACTAGGAATATTATTTAAATAAGGATTTAAATAACTTATTCCTAGGAAATAATCAAATAAATAAGGATTTATTTAATTGATTTCCTTGTTTTTTGTTAAATATGACCAAGAAGTATAAACAAATATATATTTGTTTATTGTTTCCTGTTGGGGTTTCCTGTTTAGACAATAAAAAACTTAATAAAGGTGTTTTACTAAGTTATTTCACATAGTGAAAGTAATTTTACTTAGGGTAAAATTGGTCTTAGATGGTGTACTTGGGTTCATCTAATGATAATAGGTTAGATGACCAAAAAATGGTGTAACACATTTTATTGTCCATATTAATTAATGGATAACTAAAATAGACATGCACCAAAAATAGTCCTGAGGGCCCCACCATAGTGTAGGTTCTTAATGCATTAGGCGTGGGTGCTGAAATTTTCTTGTTGAATCTAAATAGGAGTCTAGGTTTATGACAAAACCCTAGCAAGAAGTTGAAGTCTATTATATAAAAAGATGTGTCTTTTGTTTACTATGCACCTAACTAGGTTTAGGTATATGATGTATAAAGTTTGAAAATTTTTTATGTGTTCATTATAATGACATGATAAACATATTATAGTTGTCTTCATGCTTATGTATATTTGTATTTGGTTGTACTTATTATTGAATATTTGCAGGTACATAATCTTCAAGATATTCATAGGTTGAAGATAATAATGATGAGAGTGATGAAGGAAACTATAAGAATGGTGATGATAAAGATGACCTCGATACTACTAATTATAAAATAAGAAAGTTGTTGATTCCCCCCGCTGAGAGAGAATGGATAAGAAATGATATATATCCTCATTGAGAGGAGGGAATATGATGCCATCTATATGAAATACCTCAAGAAAGAATTGATAAAAGGCCTATATAAATTTGCAAGTAAATACTGGAAGAGTACTAACATCTATATGGTGCTATCGTAATAGCAAAAAGAAGAAACATATTCTAACAAGTTGTATTTTATAACTGATGTGTTTACACAAACTACCTAAAAATAGAAGAAAAAGAGATATGAACGCCTTAGAAATAAGCCACTTCGAGGGGGCAACCTCCAATACATTACATAAATGAACAATTCTTCGATGATACAATTTACAAAACCTCCTTTCTATATATAGGAGTCCATGGGGCCATAATGTAATCCTAGTTATCAATTTTAACAATAATAATTTAAGGACACACAATAACAATATAGTTTATAGGGTGTTGTAATACAACAACAACCCCCCTTCTTATTTAGTATTTAATACTAAACAAGTGGAGACCCTTATTTTAAAAAATCCAAAAAATTAAATTAGTTCTTGTTTTCTTTTTCAAATAAAACTTACTATCATTAACTTAAGAAAATTCCTTAGAAAATATTTAGATAAACTTAAGTTTATGATAGATTAGAATAAAACCTTTCTTTGAAGAAAATATCACATCCATCGCAACAAAAAGTACAAGATATCTTTTGCAAATCAGAATCTTCTAAATTGCGATAAGCGCGATCCAATAACTATGCATTAAAATATTTGTCGCAAATTGCATATCGTAGAAAATATATTAATGGATATTTTTTATATGTTATATTTTGCGATATTGTGATTTCGCGATATTTCGATGCCGCAATGTTGCGATCCCGCGATGTTACTAATTGTGATTTGTGTAAATTGTGATTTGTGAAAGTTGCTATGATTTCGATTTGTGAAAGTTGCGATTTGCGATATTGCGATTTTGCGATATTGCAAAGAAAATCGCAGTATCGCACATTCGTAAAGCTCGTTGTACGAAGAAATTATTTTTATAAATAGATATCCGTTATGCGCCTTAATGTCAAGTTAATGAATGGATTTTCAATTATTAATGAAAAGGATTTTGTTTTGATCGAAGGGTTATTTAACGATTAAATAATATATTTCATACGCCTTCAGCATTTAAAACTATCTTGTCACCTTTCTCATATCATTATTCTCACTTAATTCGTAAAACTGCAGGCGTGAAGAACAGGATACTATACAAAGCAATATTCAGAGCATTATGGGAAAGAAAGAGAAAGCTCTGAATTCTAGAAAGAAAGAGAAATTTCCAAGTTCTGAAAATAAAGAGATGGCATCCTTGTACGCAGACACTGCCTGCAAAAAAGATGCTGGCATCACCACTTGGGAGGGTATGTTTAATTTACTTGAAGAAGAAAACCCAAGAGTAAAGGATGTTTCGGCTACTGTGGGCTCAAGTAATTCCTCTGAAGCATCTCTTACAGAGATGGCTTGTTCATTTTTACATCGGGTAGCAGCAAGACCAAGAATTCTTCCATATATAGACATGGTAAAACGGGTGCTGGATAGCACTAATATTACGAACAGACAGTTCAAAACCCAAGGTCAAGAGCTCATCGGGTCATTCACTCCAGAAGATTTGAGGCTTATGTATCATTTGTCGGAGCCTCGGGCAACTTACAACAAACAATTTATGGAGAAATTTGCCAAGGAAAATGGAAACTTAGCGGAATGTACAAAAGAATGGTCCAGAAGAGTGAACCACTGAAGAAAGATAAACACGGTATGTACAGTACCGGTTCACTCACTTCTCCATATTGTTTTGCTACTGCTATGTTATGTAGGATTTTTGGAAAGCCTGACATTAATAAGTTTTTGCCTGAATGGCTTCCCCTATTGAATGATGTTGTTAACGCTACCATTGTGGACTGGGCTAAAATATTTTCTGATAACTTAGCCACGGCTATTTTCAATTACCGGTCTAAATGAACTGTCTCTCAGAGGATTTATCCTCATTTTTATCTATCTGCCTATGTTATGGATTCAATCTGCTTTGTTTCTAAGTTCCCTTTAATGGGTTGGCAATGGACAATTCAGGATCCCCTGCCCATCCATGTTTATCACAAAGAATTGTGGGAGTAAAAATTCATTCCTCATTTTTACAAGATTTTCCACGGCATAATGTTGCCACTGTATAGATTGTTGTATAATAAGGATGCCCCAAGGTTGTCCCCTAAAGCAAAAGTAGACATTCTCCCTATCGCAAGATGGTTTGGAGAAGAATTGTTTACTTATGTGAGGGTTTTTGGAAGCTTTGCTTCTCCTCATGTTTTTCTCTTATATGTTCCGGATAAACTCATAGCTCGGGAAATTGCATATCAAACTTGTGAAGATGGAGGTTTGACAAAAGAATTAAAGGATAAAAAGAAAGCCATTTGGCCACAATTTCCTGTGTCCTGCGGAGCATTTTCATTATTTGATGTTGGTCACACGTTTAAGGAAGTAAGCAATGTTACATGTTTAAAATTGTTTAAGTTTCCGAGAAGGCTATTTGATCCATATGGTATTGTCAATGATTTCACCATTGTACTCAAAGTGAGAGTATTTTCTAGAGAAGAAGATATTTTTGATGATATGTTTCAAGAAAAAAGTTCATTTAAAGAAATTTTGCATTTAGCTCAAACACGGTTCTCCCAGAAGAATTTCAAGAGTTTAAAGTATACAGAGAAAGAATATTGACCACTATTCCTTTGGATAATTTGCGTTTGGAACCCGCAAGGGAACCAACCCCTAGTGTCAGTCTCAGTGGTAGCTCAGATTCAGAAAGGTCTAAGTCAAAGTCTGACAAAGAAATTTCTGAACATTCTAAAAAATCTTATCAGGATAAAAGTGAAGGCTCAGTGAAGGATACAGCTCAATCAAAAGAGCTCTCACAACAACAAACTTCCACCACTCCACAGTTGAATCTTCCACCTCTTAATGTACAGCAACCATCCATCAGCACTCAGTTAGATAAAGAATGGGAATCATTTAATGATTTGATTAATGTTGAAGGACAGAACATACAAACTCCTGTACATACAGCAAAAGGTTTGATTACAGAAATAAGTGGCAATGTCACAGAAAAAGAAAATATACCCATTACTCCTTCCTCCGAGCTTGTACTTAAAATAAAGGAAATTCCTCCTCTGAATATATTTTATAGCCCTCAACATAAAGCAGTAGTAAGGAAGCAAAGAAAGAAGAGAAAATTAGAAAGTGCGCTCTCTATTGATGTAGAACAATTGGATGTTTTATGGAAAGATCCTACTACGGATCCCACTGAAAATCTTACTAAATTATCTCAGATTACAAGAGCTTATGCCTCCGCAACTATTGACAAAGCATCTGAGGTACGGCTGTTATTAAATAAAAAAGAGGATCAAATACAAGTTCTGCGAAAACAATTGCAACAAGCACATGCCAACAGTGAAGCATAGAGACAATTTGAAAAGTTACAGCAAGAGTTTTAGCAAATGCAAATCGGGTATCAGAAAAGCTTGGCCGAGAAAGAGAAACAAATACAGATTATGCAAGAAATGCATAAAGAAGACCTCAAACTTATAGAGATCATCTCAGAATCTATTTCTTTGAATAATCAACTACTGCAACAACAAGATATATTATGCCAAAAGATTTCACAGTGGAACTCTTTTTGTCAAGAAAGTGATAAAATCACTAATCATGTTGTAGAATTACGACATGATTATGATTTAACTAATGAAAGAGTTACTAATTATTTGGCATGGAAAAAGACAGAGGGAGGAAAAAGAGTAGGAGCACCAATTATCAATGACATCTATAAAGAAATGCTCTTCAATAAATGGGATTCACATATCAGAGAGACATAAAAAGCAGCAGAGGAAGCAGCTACAGCGGCGAGCAACATTACTGATTGTGTAAATGAGAATTTGCACAAAGTTAATTTGATTTCAGAAACTGTTCCAGGATATCTACCACAAGCCCAGTAATTGCAAACAGAGTGGAAACAGAAAACTGAGGAAAAGGCAAAATCAATCCAAGAATTGACTAAGTTAAATTGGGATTCTTACTGGAAATATCTAGTAAAACCACACAGTCAATGCAGTGCTCTTAATTGCATCATTAATTTTGCTGAGAAGATCGGACCAACACTTGCCGATTCCGTCTTTTCAGGACAATTAAAATCTAAAGTCGTCCAGCCTCCTCTTCTCAAATCAATGCTGGATGCTTGCAAATTCAAAGACCAGAGTCATAAGTAGTTAGTTGTTAATTTTAATTTTAGATTTAGTGTTAGTTTTACTTATTTTCTGCCTAGAAAAAGGACGGTCATTTAAACCGAATCCTAAATTTTTGTAATAAAATATAATTAGATTTAGTTAGTAGTATTTAAACCCTTCTCATGCATTTAGAGAAGGGTCCAAAAATTTGTCAAAAACTTATCCTCAGAACATGCACTTCTGCACCCTCGGAGGAGGTTTTGATGAATGAATGGAACGAGATTTATTGATATCTGTGTCTAATATCTGCTACTGATGTTGCATTTCTGTACTCTTAGTAGATGTTGGTTTAGGAAGAGATAAATCATTATTGCATCTAGCTCATGAGTAGAACCAGTTATAAATGGTACTTTTATCTCTTAACTATTTTTGCTTCTGTGTTAAAGTAATATTTATATTCAGTTGTTTATATATTGATGCTTCAATGCTTAAGTTATCATTTGGCACTTCTATACGGTGATAACTATTTATTTATGCTTAGTATATGAATAGATTATTATGCGATATGTTTTTCATAACTGTTTCATCTAACTTTTTATATGAAATGGTTTATCTTTATTGAATTTTTTTCTTACAACAGTTGAATAATATTTATTATCAGTTTTTATTTGAAATTATTTTAGATCGCATAAAGAAGATTACATTCCGGGTTTAGTTTAGAATTAGATATTTTTTTTTAAATTAGAATACAATTTGCATATGATTAGATTAGAAATAGAATAAAAGCATTTCACTTAGGAACCTTTTTAGATAGGAAATATCTATTCTCAACACACACATACACATTGGGAAACTGGTCCCATTATCCCCACTCGGACCCACTACACCAAACAGAAAAGGAGCTGCTAGCCAAGGTCTGGACCGGGTGGGTATCCCCCTTGTTGTAGACCCGATTTTCGGGGCTTCAACATATTTGGCGCTAGAAGGAGGGCCACGAACTATGAATGGCAAGTAAATCTAAATCTAAATACCATTCTAAGAGTAAATCACCCTCACCATCTTCCCCGACTTCTCCATTGCACTCAGAAATTTTAAATCTAGAGCCAGAAGTCGAAAGAAGAACAAACACTGCTACAAACCCTGGCTTTTCAGAAGAATCTGCTATTAAACCTCCTGAAGTTGAATATTTTATTCATAAACTTCAGCGATTTTCAATATCACCTCAAAGATCTGAGAAATCTCAAGGTAGTGTGACTTCGCAATATAACCCTGCTCATCCTCTTACCAGATTACAGAGTGAGAAACTTGGAATTCAGCCAACTGAATTACCTTTACCTACAAGGAAAAGAGCAAGGAAATCACCTAAAGGGTCTAATAGTGAGACTCTTTCATCATCATCATCCATCTCAACCTCTTCACCCTGAAGTCAACCATCCACCCCTCCACTTCAAACCATTGTCCCTCACTCCACTATAACTTCCACATCACCTTCTCAATCATATATAATTGTAATATCTTCATCTTCCCAATCACAGACATCATCTTCTACACTTTCCTCTATTAGTAGTTCAACGATGGCCCAAATGCCATGGAATAATCTAGGGGCAGTCTTAATGCTTGCACCCTTGAGTCAATTACCAGCCCATCTTGAAAAATGGCTTCCTAAGTTTAACCCTGAAGCAGGATGCTAGCAGAAGAACACATAAACAATTTTATATTGTCCATAAATCTCAATGGAGTTATTAATGAAGATTTTGTTGTCCGAATTTTCCCTTATACTCTACAAGGAGCAGCTGGATCATGGTATTTCTCATTACCATATGGATCCATCACTAGTTGGGATATCTTTCAAGATCAATTTTTGACTAAATTTGGTGATGATAGGTCTACAGCGACATTAATCAATGATCTGTCTAATCTTAGAGTTGATTCAAAAGAACTTGTCAAGGATTTTAATTCACGTTTCAATAAATTGTTAAACAAAATTCCTACTGCTTACAAGCCTAGTGAAGAAGTGCGAAGTGAATGGTACATTTCTGCTTTACCATCAAACATAGCAATCTTTTTTGATAGGGCTAAAAAAACAACTTTAGCAGAAAACATGAAGGAGGTAATAGCGGTAGAGAAACGTATCATTGCTCTAGATAAGAAAAATGCAATAGAAGAACGAAAATCCAAGAAGGTTACTTTTAAGGAAGACCCCAAGAAAAAACAATCAAAAGATCCATTTGATTTAGAAGGATTGCAGAAAGTTTTGAAAACCATGTCTAACGAAATGGTTGACATTAAGAAACAAGTGGCAGAAACATCTTCGAAAAAGTCTTTCAAGCCTTTTAGAAGAAATCCTTCAACTGATCCAAAGCCACCAAATGCTATAACTAATGCTGAATCAGAAGAAGAAGAAGAAGAAACTGCTACTGAAGAAACTACTAACGAAGATGAAGTCATAGAAGTACAAGGTATGTGGGATTTCATCCTTCCAGATGAGGAAGATCAAGAAGCATCCCCAGTTAGCACGCGAAGTAGAAATCAACTTGATCCTCCTCAACCTACTCCTAAGTCAAAAAGCGCAAGCTCATTGACTAAGGATAAATTTGCACCCAAGAAAATGACATCTAAAGCAATTCAAACCAGCCTAGTCTAGACAGATTCATCAACTCCATCAATAACACTAGTTGTTCCAGATGAAATGGAGTATAATATCATAGAAGACATGAAGAAGACTAGGGCTAACATCACTTTCTATGAATTGAGCAAGTTAAAACACCAACAAAAGGTACTTTTGAAAGAATTGCATGCTGTACCAGAAAAACCTTTACCTGATCCTGTGATTTCTCAAGCTTCCAATGAGATGGGAAGACCTCCAGCTAATACGATCAGTAAAGTTGATCTAGAAGATATCTCTTTAATTGGAGGAAGGTCAAGATCTCATACTCCTCCATTTCTTCTTACTTATGAAGTTTTCAATAAAAATTTGCATAATTTTTTAGTGGATTCTGGAGCTTCATCTAATATTCTACCAAAATCAATATGTGCAAAGTTGAACATTCAACCACAAAAATCTGTTGTGCACATAGTCCAGCTAGATCGATTGCAAGTTGAAGTAATTGGCGAATTAAATCAGGTTACCATAAGATTGTCGTCAAATCCAAAGGTATGTCAAGTCATTGATATTTTAGTTGCAGATATTCCAGAATTTTATGGCTTAATTCTTAGCAGAGATTGGTCAGAAAAACTTCATGGATATTTTGCAACTGATTGGTCGCATATGTGGCTTCCTTACAATGGTAAACCAAATCAGATAAAGGTTGAACAAGAAAAACATCAGAAATACATAGTAACAGAACTCGAAGGAGAGAATGAACCAGTTGCATACATCAGTAATATCATTGGAAATTATTTAGTCGATTCTTGCTTAGGAAATTTTAATGCTCATACTTCACCTTATTTAGAACATTCTGTTTTATCTCAAATAGAAAAAATTTTCCATACAGATAGCTCTAAATGTATTAATTTTGTATATACTCATGTAAATAAAACTTTATTTTGGAAATTATTTTTTGATGGTTCTAAGTCTAATGAAGGAGCAGGAGCAGGATGCGTTTTGGTTAGTCCAGAGGGAAAAAAAATTATGTTAACTTGTAGACTTGAGTTTGATTGCACTAATAACACTGCAGAATACGAGGCTTTAGTCCAAGGATTATATAAAGTAATCAGACTAGACATCAAATATCTACAAGTTTTTGGAGATTCGGAAATTGTAATTAAACAGGTACGCAACACTATACATTGTTTATCAGGTCATTTAAAGAATTATCAATCTTTAGTCCAAGATCTGACTGAACACTTTATAGCATTTAATATTTCATCAATTCCCATAATTCAGAATGCTAGTTCAGACCTCCTAGCTAATGTAGCTTCCAAGCTCATTCCTCCAGAAGACTTTAGTCCTGATCGATTTTCAATTGAATTAATCTTTATACCCTCGATTCCTGATAATGTTACCAATTGGAGGATTTTCAATGATGATCCTGATATTGTAAATTTTCTCACATCTGAAGGATCTTACACTAATCAGATAATAGATGAAGATCAACATGACAGACAATTGCTCCAAGATAGCACCAATAATTCTATGCCAAAATCAGTAGTCAAGTTAGAAGACCTTTATGATTTGAAAGATCGATTTAAAAGATCTACCAATTCAAAACTGCAAAGTTCAACTTTGAATTATGAATTAGTAAATCTAGGAACTGATGCCAAACCACAGAATATCAACCTAGGCCTTGGCCTAGCTCCTAAAGAAAAGTTAGCATACCTTCGTCTTTTGAAACAATATAAAAGTGTATTTGCTTGGAACTACGATGAACTCAAAACTTATGACACTTCTATCATCCAACATACTATCCCAATGATCAATGATGAAAAACCTATCCAATGGAAGTTGAGAAAGATCCACCCCAATCTAGAAAACCAAATCAAATCTGAACTCAATAAGTTATTGAAAGCCAAAATTATTTTTCTCGTTCGACATTCTAAATGGGTTTCCAATATGGTTCCTATTAGAAATAAGAATGGAGATATTAGAATTTGCATTGACTTTCGAAACCTTAATAAAGCTTGCGAAAAAGATAATTTTCCTTTGCCTCCCATGGAGAAAATATTACAGGCAGTTACAGGATCAGAATTAATGTCTTTCTTAGATGGTTTCTCTGGATACAATCAAGTATTAGTCCATCTTGACGATCAATTGAAAACTACATTTAGAACCAAATGGGGCACTTACACATATCAAAAGATTCCTTTTGGTCTGATTAATGTTGGTGCCACATTTCAGAGAGCCATGGACATTGCTTTCAAAGGATTAGTTAAAAAATCAGTGGTAATTTACTTGGATGATATAACTGTATATTCCAAAAAACGAAGCAATCATCTTAGAGATTTAAAGCAGATCTTCCAACGCTGTCAAAGGTATGGAATTTCACTTAATCCAAAAAAATATTTTTTGCATTTAATGAAGGAAAAACTCTTGGATTCATAGTATCAAAATCTGGAATTCATATTGATCCTGATAGAATCAAGGAAATTTCTAAAATATCTTTACCTCACAACAAAAAATATATGCAATCTTTTCTTGGCCAGATTAATTTTGTAAAGAGATTTGTGCCAGATTTTTCAAGAATTGTATCACCCTTGCAAGCAATGATTAAAAAGAATTCAAACTTCAAATGGGGCAAAGACAAATATGAGGCATTCAATCTGATCAAACAAGCAATTATTAATGCTCCATCTTTAGCAACTCCAAATTTTTTCGATCCTTTTATTTTGTATACATTTGCCTCTGATAAAGCTTATGCTGCAATACTCACTCAAGCAAATCAAGACAAAGCAGAAGCTACAATTGCCTTTTTCAGTTCAAATTTACAGGGAGCTGAATTGAACTATTCAGATGTGGAGAAACAAGCTTATGTTGTTTTCAAAGAAATTAAAAATTTCAAACCCTTTCTACTCAAAACCCATACAAAAATCATAGTATCGTTTCCAGCGGTAAGAAATATTTTAGTCCAAAAATATGTGGGTGAGAAAAGAGCCAATTGGGTTACTGCCTTACAAGAATATGATGTATAAATCAAACTAGCAAATATTGTAAGAGGTCAAGGTTTTCGCAAAATACTAGCTAGAGCATCGCTTATTTCTGAAAATCCATCTGAGGAAATACAAACATATGAGGTAAGCCTAAACGATGTTGAATCATTATATGATGATATTATATTTTATCTGAAAAATGGATATGCTCTCTAAATCTCGATCATACCAAGAAAAGAGTTCTAAGGTTGAAGGCTAAACAATATCAGCTTGTGAATGATGTTATTTTTAGAATGAATTATGATTCTGTTCTTCTTAGATGTCTGGATAAATCTGAAGCTGAAAAATTCTTGCAGGAACTTCATGATGGGCCAGCAGGTGGACATTATGCTGGAGATGCTACTGCACATAAAATCCTCCGTGCAGGCTATTACTGGCCCACATTATTCAAATATTCACATAGCTATGCAAGGAAATGTCAAATTTGTCAAACTGCAACTGGAAGAAAAAAGAAACCATCATTACCATTTCAACCAGTCAACATTGAGCAGCCTTTTGATCAATGGGGATTGGACATAATAGGTGAGATCGTTCCTCACTCTTCTAAACAACATAGGTATATCATTACAACAACTGATTATTTTATGAAATGGGTAGAAGCAGTCCCTCTCAAGACTGCTAATGCTCAGCATATCATCGAGTTTATAGATCAGTTCATAATCACTAGGTTTGGTTTACCTTCTGCTTTAATGTTTGATAATGCATCATATTTTTCTGGTAATTCTATGACTAAATTTGCACTTAAGAGAGGTTTTAAACTTAAGTATTCTGCCAATTATTATCCACAGGGAAATGGGTTAGCTTAATCTACAAATAAAAACTTAATCAAAATCATTAAGCGAACCATTGATCAAAATCATAAAAATTGGCATAAGTCTTTAATATATGCTTTATGGGAAGATCGAATAACGCAGAAGGCTTATTTTGGCACTTCTCCCTTTAATTTAGTTTATGGGAGAGAAGTGGTTCTTCCAACTCATCTAGCGATTCCTTCTCTAGCCTTAGTTCAGTATATTGATGAAGAACCAACTTCTTCTTTACAATTAAGGCGAATGGAAATAATTAAGTTAGAAGAACAACAAGAAAAGGCCAAATTAACTCATGCTCATCATCAAGCATTAGTTAAAGCTTCTTTTGATTCAAACATAATAGCCAGAAAGAACTTTAAGATAGGAGATTTAGTTCTAAAATGGGGCAAGGCCCATGAGGAGAAATGAAAACATACGAAATTTCAACGAATGTGGCTTGGTCCTTTTCAAATTGCAGAAATCATAGGTCCATCTACTTTCATGTTACAGGATTTAATAGGGAAAAGAGAATCTTTACCTATTAATGGACAGATCCTTAAAAATTATTTTCCATAGGAGATCATTCTTCTATTTTCTAGATTAGTTTTCTTTATTTGTCATAATAAAACCAGTTGTTAATGGTTACATTTGGAATTCATGAAAAAAAAATACAGGTTCTCTTTTTAAATTTTATTTCTTCACTTATATAAATAGAATTATTTTTAGAATATTGATCATTATTATTTAAAGATACAGTTAAAAGCTTTAGTCTAGAAATGATACTAGTTTCAACTTTGAAAAATTTGATGAAAAACAACTTTTGGTGAAAGATTGTTTTATATCAGTTCAATGAAAGGTATCAATAACAAAACGAAAGTTCTCTGTAGAAAAGCTCTTTCCCAAAAACTCTACTATTGTTTTCCAGAGCTATCTTAAGGAAACAATGACTTCCTCCCTACCTAGAAAATTACAAAGTTCAGGGAATAATCCAATGATACACTTTTAACTTAAAGAGTAAGAGGTCTCATCACGAGCCGAGTTATCATGATCATAGATATTATAGCTTGCTGACTTTTCCAATACTGCATACCACAACAGGGCAATGACTCAAGATTACTACAATCAAGAGGCAAGGGGTCTCATCACAATCCAGCTTGTTCAACAAAGTTATAAATCAAGTGAATGGCATTGTCATAAATTGGCTACCAAACCAAGACATTGTTCTTTAAGGGTAAAAAGAAAATAAAAAGCAATAAGTGTGAATATGGATTTCTCTTTGAAAATTGTATATTTCTCTAAGTAGGACACAGGATCATTGTTGGGTAATAGGTAACCCTGTCGAGGCTATAGACGCTTGCTGGCAGCAGTGGCTCTACCTACGACAAAAGAGCATATTTAAAAACTGATTTACAGAGAAGCCTTTTGTTTTTATCTTTTTAAACCAAGTAATGACTGATGTAGATACAAGGACTAGCTTGAGGAAGTAAATAGTCAAAGTTGAATATAGAAGAAATGAAATACTATTTATAGATTAAAGCATAATGTACTTTGTCTTTTTATAATAAAATTTGATTTTCTGGAAAATTTATGTTTTGAAAAGTTTAGAGAATTTAAAAGAAAATCAGAGATAACTGGTTCTTCCAAGTGAATCGCCAATTGTTGTGGCCAACAATAACCCCCCTTCTTATTTAGTATTTAATACTAAACAAGTGGAGACCCTTAGTTTAAAAAATCCAAAAAATTAAATTAGTGTTTGTTTTCTTTTTCAAATAAAACTTACTATCATTAACTTAAGAAAATTCCTTAGAAAATCTTTAGATAAACTTAAGTTTATGATAGATTATAATAAAACCTTTCTTTGAAGAAAATATCACATCCATCGCAACAAAAAGTACAAGATATCTTTTGCAAAGCAGAATCTTCTAAATTGCGATATGCGCGATCCAATAACTATGGATTAAAATATTTGTCGCAAATCGCATATCGCAGAAAATATATTAATGGATATTTTTTATATGTTATATTTTGCGATATTGCGATGTCGCGATCTTGCGATCCTGTGATGTTACTAATTGTGATTTGCGTAAATTGTGATTTGCGAAATTTGCTATGATTTCGATTTGCGAAATTTGTGATTTGCGATATTGCGATTTTGCGATATTGCAAAGCAAATCGCAGTATCGCACATTCGTAAAGCTCGTTGTACGAAGAAAATCTTTCCATAAATCGATATCCGTTATGCACCTTAATGTCAGGTTAATGAATGAATTGTCAATTATTAATGAAAAGGATTTTTTTTTTATCGAAGGGTTATTTCACGATTAAATAATATATTTCATACGCCTTCAACATTTAAAACTATCCTGTCATCTTTCTCATATCATTATTCTCACTTAATTCGTAAAACTGTAGGCACGAAGAATAGGAGACTATACAAAGCAATATTCAGAGCATTATGGGAAAGAAAGAGAAAGCTCTGAATTCTGGAAAGAAAGAGAAAGTTCCAAGTTCTGAAAATAAAGAGATGGCATCCTTGTACGCAGACACTGCTTGCAACAAAGATGCTGGCATCACCACTTGGGAGGGTATGAGTAATTGATGTTTCAGCTACTGCGGGCTCAAGTAATTCCTCTGAAGCATCTCTTACAGAGCTGGCTTGTTCATTTTTACATCGGGTAGCAGCAAGACCAAGAATTCTTCCATATATAGACATGGTAAAATGGGTGCTGGATAGCACTGATATTACGAACAGACAGTTCAAAACCCAAGGTCAAGAGCTCATCGGGTCATTCACTCCAGAAGATTTGAGGCTTATGTATCATTTTTCGGAGCCTTAGGCAAATTACAACAAACAATTTATGGAGAAATTTTCCAAGGAAAATGAAAACTTAGCGGAATGCATAAAAGAATGGTCCAGAAGAGATGAACCACTGAAGAAAGATAAACATGGTATGTACAGTACCGGTTCACTCACTTCTCCATATTGTTTTGCTACTACTATGTTATGTAGGCTTTTTGGAAAGCATGACATTAATAAGTTTTTGCCTGAATGGCTTCCCCTATTGAATGCTACTGTTAACACTATCATTGTAGACTGGGCTAAAATATTGCCTGATAACTTAGCCACAGCTATTTTCAATTACCGGTCTAAATGAACTGTCTCTCAAAGGATTTATCCTCCTTTTTATCTATATTCCTATGTTATGGATTCAGTCTTCTTTGTTTCTAAGTTCTCTTTAATGGGTTGGCAATGGACAATTCAGGATCCCCTGCCCATCCATGTTTATCACAAAGAATTGTGGGAGTCAAAATTCATTCCTAATTTTTACAAGATTTCCCACGGCATAATGTTTCCACTGTATAGATTGTTGTATAATAAGGATGCCCCAAGGTTGTCCCCTAAAGCATAAGTAGACATTCTCCCTGTCGCAAGATGGTTTGGAGAAGAAGTTTTTACTTATGTGAGGGTTTTTGGAAGCTTTGCTTCTCCTCATGTTTTGCCCTTATATGTTCCGGATAAACTCATAGCTCAGGAAATTGCATATCAAACTTGTGGAGATGGAGGTTTGACAAAAGAATTAAAGGATAAAAAGAAATCCATTTGGCCACAATTTCTTGTGTCATGCGGAGCATTTTCATTATTTGATATTGGTCACGCATTTAAGGAAGTAAGAAATGTTACATGTTTAAAATTGTTTAAGTTTCCGAGAAGGCTATTTGATCTATATGGTATTGTCAAGGATTTCACCACTGTAGTCAAAGTGAGAGTATTTTCTGGAGAAGAAGATCTTTTTGATGATATGTTTCAAGAAAAAAGTTCATTTAAAGAAATTTTGCATTTAGCTCAAACACGGTTCTCCCCAGAAGAATTTCAAGAGTTTAAAGTATACAGAGAAAGAAGATTGACCATTTTTCCTTTGGATAATTTGCGTTTGGAACCCACAAGGGAACCAACCCCTAGTGTCAGTCTTAGTGGCAGCTCAGATTCAGAAAGGTCTAAGTCAAATTCTGACAAAGAAATTTCTGAACATTCTAAAAAATTTGATCAGAATAAAAGTGAAGGCTCAGTGAAGGATGCAGCTCAATCAAAAGAGCTCTCACAACAACAAACTTCCACCACTCCACAGTTGAATCTTCCACTTGTTAATGTACAGAAACCATCCATTAGCACTCAGTTAGATAAAGAATGGGAATCATTTAATGATTTGATTAATGTTGAAGGACAGAACATACAAACTCCTATACAGACAGCAAAAGGTTTGATTACAGAAATAAGTGGCAATGTCACAGAAAAAGAACATATACCCATTACTCTTTCCTCCAAGCTTGTACTTAAAATAGAGGAAATTCCTCCTCTGGATATATTTTATAGCTCTCAACATAAATCAGTAGTAAGGAAGCAAAGAAAGAAGAGAAAATTAGAAAGTGCACTCTCTATTGATGCAGAACAATTGGATGTTTTATGGAAAGATCCTACTACGGACCCCACTGAAAATCTTACTAAATTATATCAGATTACAGGAGCTTATGCCTCCGCAACTATTGACAAAGAATCTGAGGTACGGCTGTTATTAAATGAAAAAGAGGATCAAATACAATTTTTGCGACAACAATTGCAACAAGCACATGCCAACAGTGAAGCACAGAGACAATTTGAAAAGTTACAGCAAGAGTTTCAGCAAATGCAAATCGGGTATCAGAAAAGCTTGGCCGAGAAAGAGAAACAAATACAGATTATGCAAGAGATGCATAAAGAAGACCCCAAGCTTACAAAGTTCATCTCAGAATCTATTTCTTTGAATAATCAACTACTGCAACAACAAGATATATTATGTCAGAAAATCTCACAATGGAACTCTTTTTGTCAAGAAAGTGATAAAATCACTAATCATGTCGTAGAATTATGACATGATTATGATTTAACTAATGAAAGAGTTACTAATTATTTGGCATGGCAAAAGACAGAGGAAGGAAAAAGAGTAGGAGCACCAATTATTAATGAAAATCATAAAGAAATGCTCTTCAATAAATGGGATGCACAGATCAGAGAGGCAGAAAAAGCAGCAGAGGAAGCAGCTACAACGGCGAGCAACATTACTGATTGTGTAAATGAGAATTTGCACAAGGTTAATTTAATTTCAGAAACCATTCCGGGATACCTACCACAAGCACAGCAATTGCAAACAGAGTGGAAACAAAAAGCTGAAGAGAAAGAAAAATCAATTCAAGGATTGACAAAATTAAACTAAGATTCTTACTGGATGTGTCTAGTAAAACCACACAGTCAATGCAGTACTCTTAATTGCATCATTAATTCTGCTGAGAAGATCGCGCCCACACTTGCTGATTCCGTCTTTTCGGGACAATTAAAATCTGAAGTCAGCCAGCCCCCTCTTCTCAAATCAATGCTGGATGCTTGCAAATTCAAAGACCAAATTCACAAGTAGTTAGTTGTTAATTTTAGTTTTAGATTTAGTGTTAGTTTTACTTTATTTTTTCCTAGAAAAAGGACGGTCATTTAAACCGAATCCTAAATTTTTGTAATAAACTATAACTAGATTTAGTTAGTAGTATTTAAACCCTTCTCATGCATTTAGAGAAGGGTCCAGAAATTTGTCAAAAACTTATCCTCAGAACATGCACTTCTGCACCCTCGGAGGAGGTTTTGATGAATGAATGGAATGAGATTTATTGATATCTGTGTCTAATATCTGCTACTGATGTTGCATTTCTGTACTCTTAGTAGATGTTGGATTAGGAAGAGATAAATCATTATTGCTTCTAGCTCATGAGTAGAACCAGTTATAAATGGTACTTTTATCTCTTAACTATTTATGCTTCTGTGTTAAAGTAATATTTATATTCAGTTGTTTATATATTGATGCTTGAATGATGAGGTTATCATTTGGCACTTCTGTACGGTGATAACTATTTATTTATGCTTAGTGTATGAATAGCTTATTATGTGATATGTTTTTCATAACTTTTTCATCTAACTTTTTATATGAAATAGTTTATCTTTATTGAATTCTTTTCTTACAATAGTTGAATAATATTTATTATCAGTTGTTATTCGAAATTATTTTAGATCGCATAAAGAAGATTACATCCCGGGTTTAGTTTAGAATTTGATATTTCTGTTTAAATTAGAATACAATTTGCATACGATTAGATTAGAAATAGAATAAAAGCATACCACTTAGGAGCCTTTTTAGAAGGGAAATATCTATTCTCAACACACACATACACATTGGGAAACTGGTCCCATTATCCCCAGTCGGACCCACTACACCAAACGGAAAAGGAGTTGCTAACCAAGGTCCGGACCGGGTGGGTATCCCCCTTGTTGTAGACTCGGTTTTCGGGGCTTCAAGAGGATGGCTGACATGAAATTTGGAAAAGGAGACCAGGGTTGCGCCTAAAGATCTTGATCACTGAAAAAATTGAAAATTACATGGCATTTATTACAAAATAAAAAATTGACGATTTTTCTTCAAAACAGAGTTTTGAAGAATAATCATGATCTAACATTATGACAATGAAATTTTTGAAATGAAAACTTATTCTGAACCTCCCTCATGTGCCTGCTAGCATTTTTGGACACTTTGAAGACTAAATTAACGAAACCCTAAACCTAATGAGACTAAAAACCCTAAAAAGACTCTTTGTCAATTTTGAGACCAAACAAGATTGTACATGATTTCGGTGAATCGGAATTAGACTAGCAGGTACAAGACATGAGGAACATGAGTAAAAAGCTCCCTACCGTCAGAAAATCCATGCTCCTAATGGAATGCAGTTGACTAAACTGGATGAGACACCTAAAATGAAATGCAACCAAAGAGATTTTGATCTCTGACGGAGGGATGAAGAGACCGACTCTAACAATAGGCACTGACCAAGGTTTGTAATTTTTATTGCAGCGACTGGGATGTGCCATCCCATCAGTTCTTTGGGCCTATCAAACCACCTTCAAGAATTTGACTGGGAAGAAACCATTTAGGATGGTTTATGGCAAGGAGGCCATTATTCCCATGAAGTATATTGTTCATAGACTGCACATCGCGGCCTTTACCAACATGGCGGAGCTTGATATCATGGAGGAATGGTTAGTGCAGCTTGTGGCCTTGGAGGAAGATCATTTCATTGCTAACTTCCATCAGCAAGTTTAGAAGGCCCAGGATAAGGCATGTCACGATTGCCATATTCAAAAAAAGACATTTGTGGAGGGAGAATTGGTCCTACTATATGATAGCCAGTTTGCGAAACACCCAGGGAATTTCTATCAGCACTGGTTAGGTCCCTATATGGTAAAAGAAATTATTGACGGAGGAGCGATCCGGTTAACAACACTGTGCGGTGATATGGTACCAAGATATTTCAATGGAAGTCGGCTCAAACCATACCAGATCAAATGACTATATGGTCGGAGTAGCTGTATGGGGCGGGATATGCGCAGGAAGAGGGAAAAACGCAGGTAGAACCATGGTATGCATAGGGGTCGATCGCAGGTATGAAGGCCCGGAGAGGTATGATGGGAGTGCAGGGGTGTTCTTAGAGCGCAGGATATGCACTAGGAGCGTAGGGGTACGTTCAGAGTGTAAGAGGTGCGCTGGAAGCATAGGGGTAATATGCAACTATGAAAACTAGCCATTGGAACAGTAAAACTGGGTAAAAAACAAATTTTACCATTGAAAGGAGCGGGTGGTCGATAATTAATGAGGCAATTTTCGAAGATTTTTTATCGTTTAATTGATGGTGAGTTTCTGATAGGCCTCATCCAACTGTTGGTTAATATCCAAGGCTATAAAAGCGAAAGGATAGATCAGAAGGGGGTTCCATGCCTCTTGAACAATTTTTGCTTTGTGAAACTCTGTGATTATTGTACTTTGTTAATGTCTGGGCGAGCTTTACCTTCTAATAATAGCAATCCCGAATTTATCTTCCGTGCAAGAATGATGGCAACCAATCCTGCCGAATCATCATAGATTGTGGCCTCAATGAAGAAAACATATGATGAAGTACTAGAAGTCACCCCTAAAGTTGAGGAGGTTATGTCCACACCGAGCAAGGGAAAGAAAAAGGGGAAAGTAAAGGGCCAGGAGAAAGGGTCAAGGAAACCTATGAAATATGCTGGCGGGAAGCCCCACACCTCCCCTCGAAATGTGAAATCCTCCCGAACGGTGCCCCAGGCACATTTTCCTAACCCTTTGAAGTGACCTATTTCTACTTAGGAAGAGGGCTGAACCGATAAACTAGCTGTCGCCCAATGTCCAGCCTCGTAGGCCCTCAATGCGCACACCTAAGAATATCGATGCTCTACGCACTTATCTACAAATTCCACTGATTCCGGGAGAGTTTCCCATAATTTGAGACTCCTTTGGGAAACTCCACTCAGTAAAATTCGATGACCATGACCTAGCCAACTTGGACACCTTCCCAAAACTGGAACCTGAGCTATATATTGAAAGGGTATTGGAGAATTACATGTTGAAGGTAATCCCCATGCCATGGGCAAGTGGTTTGGCTAGTTCTGGGCTATCAAACCTACATCAGATGCCTCATTTTGGCCACTACAACGTCACAGTCCGACTTGTGCACCAATTTCTTTCCTTGGTCCATGATGGTAGCTTATGGATACAATATCACATTCCCATTGATGCCGCACTTATTCATTGTATCACAGGTCTCCCCATGGAAGGGCTGAACCCTATGGAGTGCATTGGAAAAAGTACGAGCAAGAGATCACTGATAAGGTACGTGAGGACTACCATGTTGAGTGGAACACTAGGAGGTTCATGATCAACACCATCAGCGACCCTGGTGCGCACATGGGCACCTTGTTGTTAGCCTAAAAAATTATGCACAAATGCCAGGTTGCAACCGTCCCTACATATGTAAATCAGTTGGCTGGGCACTGCGAAAAGGGGGTCTACTACAACTGGTCCCAGTTCTTGTGCAACGAATTTCTGGAGAATGTGTGCGAGGCCCAAGATCAGGGAAAAGCATTCTTCTACTCCTGACTACTGCTCCTCATCGCATTGGTTGCATGGGAAGCCCCTGAAGACTCATTTCTCCCTGAGCTCAAGTCAGGTATGTGCGAGGGAGCACGATACGCAAAATTGTGGGATTCAAAGGACACGCAGCGTATTCAGGATAATCAAGTCTTCTAGGTCCTATTTCAGAGTGGGCTTGCAGCTGCCATCCATTCTCGGCCGCGCTTGTCGCCAGTAATTTATGATAAGTAAAAGAGCATCGCAGCATTATGCACAATGTACAGATTAGGGGCCGCAAGGATCCAGCATGGGTATCAATCCCATATATGGTTGCAGATGAGGAGATTGACCGTCTTATTGCTACATGGCATCTGCACTGGGAACTCGGCTTTAAGTTAGATACAAAGGACACTGCAGGTATGAGCACCACGAAGGTCACCCCACCCACCACCACCAAAGAGACCGCAGGACAGGGCAAGAGTACTGGAAAAGGGGTGGACCTGGAACCTTAGAATGAAGGACAGGGTAAGAGTAGTGGGAAGGGAGTGGAATCAGAATCACAAAAGGGTTTTCAGAAGGATTTGCAAAAGGATCTGGGAGCAGAGGGACTGGATGAAGGAGGTATTGACTCCCCTTGAGGTACGAAGAAGACTGGTGACCCTGTTAAGGGACCATGGATTAAGCAAAAATCTCAATGGCCGAAATGTGACACCGGAGTTACTATGACAAAAGAGGACCTAGAGTAGATCGTGGATGCAGTCACCCTCGCCACAAAATATAAATGGCTGGCTCTGGAAGAGTAGCAGAGGGCGACGGTCGATACGCTCAAGGCTGAGCTTCGAGCTCTACAGCTGAATACTGACACCTTGCAAACAACTATATTCAGGCAAGACCAGCCCCAGTGATAAGAAACAAATTAATCATTACGAGGGAAAGCCACCCCTACCCTTTGCCAGACCCAACCCTCATGTTGAGTCCATCCGACTTAGAAGTGCAAATCCAGGCCTACGTAATGGTACAATTAGACCTAGCCCACCTATCAAATTAACCATTACAGGTCCTCCACACATCCTTGTTCAAAGAGATTCAACACAGGGACCGCCAAGTGCACCAGCAGCTCAATACAACTATGCGGATGATAGTGGAGAAAAATACTAAAGTGTCCCAGGCACAGGCTGCATGTACCCTTGCCACTGCGCAACAAACAGAGTTGGAACACCTAATCACTAGGCTCTATAGAGATTTCACTGAAGATATCCCGACTTCTGCCACCCCCTAGGCCAAGATTGAGGGGCTTGTTGTAGCACTCAAGGCTTCAAGGACAGATATCCAGGCGGTCAAGTCAGATATGGAACAATAGATTGTGGCCTTACAGGCCAAATTACAATAGAAAACGCCACCTGAGGTAAGGGCCTAGTGAGCTGCGCTGGTCATAGAGGCCACAAATGTCATCACAGATCAGATTTCTTAGGGCGCAGGACTGTTGGAGACAACTATGCAGCTGTGGACTAAGGTGCAACGTGATCCTCTCCTGCGCGAACTTACTCAAGAGTTGTGTGAGAAGGAAGAAGAGTTTGAGTAGCTGGAAGCCACTATATCTACTCTGATCCCTGCTCAATGCCTAACTCAACTGCGTACCAGCCACACACTAAGAGATGACATTGAAGAGCTCCGCTAGAAAAAGAAGGTCCTCAGCGACCACCTTAAGCCTTGGGCCGATGAAGCCCTCAAGCTCTCTTAGGATGTCGATATCACAATTAAGTAGCTGAACTAGACTTTGGAGAGCGTCATTGCTGCTACAGAAGGTCCAACATCGCAGAAGTTGGTGGAGATTGACAAGAATACTTCTGCGCAGAGCAAAGGAGTGCTACCCCCACTATTTGATGCGATCAATTAGTTGCAGGTGAAGATGGAAAAACCACGGCCGTAGTGACTCAGGATGAGTCAAAATATTTTTTTGGGGGCCTATTGGAATGGGGTTCCCTAACCTGCGTTTTTGGTACAATTTTGTTAAATTCGGTCCTATGTAGGGGTTTTGGGGTTGGTCAAATCCCCTAATGTGTTGTAATGGGTTAAAGGGCATATCCAGGGTCCGAAAATCACAATTTTCAGACCATAGGATAGAAAAGGCTACGATATTATAAATATATAGATAGTGGGGTATAGTAAAAAAGTAAGTCTATAGATTGATGATATGTGCAAACTGTTGTAATGTTCCAAATCTGGAACTTGCTGCTCAATTGGGAATATCTTTAGATATTCCAGTTTCCTTCTTCAATGAGCTATCAAAAGTCCATTTCAGAGATTTAATGTTGGGTAATTTATAGGATATGTCTCCTTCCAAAGAAGGGAGAGATCCTGAGGCTAGATGGCCCTTCACAGACTCTGTCTATGGATATGTAATATTCCACCTCAGGAATTTCTGCTACAGGGTCCTTGAGGACGTTGTATAAGGAAGTTGTTGTAAAAATAAGACAAACCACTACTGGGATGCCTTAGAACACACAACATACAACTCCTATGCAGAATATGAGCTCAAAGAAATACATCTAAAAGGGTTATTCAGATCTCCCCAATCTAGGTCTCTAAAACAATGCTCAATGAGAGAGCTTACAACAATATGTGAACATAAACACCGAACTCTGAAAATATGAATGTACCATAAGATGGAAATGTATGCATCCAAAATTATATGATTATATCATTATAAATATACAATAAATAGCTGAGGGACAAGCCACTCAAAATTTAAGAGAAAATCTCCAATGAATAAACAATGAAATACATGAGTTGTTGCAACTCCAAAAAAAACCGGAGAGCAGTGACTGCATTGTGTATATGAAGGCATGGACTATTTAATATACATGAAATAAATATGTAGCTATAGGATACAAAGAAATAGCCCAATAACATAGAAATGGGATGAAATACAAGATTTCTAGCCAATCTAGGAGAGATTGCTAGAAATGTCTGAGAATACAAAATGTGACAACAGAGTTGTCACTACAACTGATAAAAAATATGAATGTGGCCATGGCAGATCTGAAATGTGATATCCCTCCTCTGATAATGTCTCCAAGAACAAAGGGCTGATCCCTTGTCTCAAAAGCACACTCCTGATGAGCTCCATGAACCCTTGTCACACTGCCTCCATAAAATAACACAGTTTATGATATGGACTGCACAGTGGGAGATGATGGTATTTTGGCCAAGTGCCAAAGATATGAAATGAAGCATGGAAATCCTCCTTGCAGCTCCTCCAATGAACATATCACCCCTCCACTGAAGAAAACAAGTCAAGAGAGACTCCATGAGTTCCTCTCTTGCTGCACCCAGTAACACAACGTCATCTCTGCTGTAGAGCTAATGCTGTAGAAGATGAATGTAGCTATGGCCAATTTCGGATTGAGGAAAATCATCTCAATCATCATCCTTCCTTGAGGAAGAGGTAGGGATTCCCGACCGGGAACTCCCTAGTGCCCGAGGGCACCATCACCCTGCTAAACAGCCCAGGGATGCAAGCCTTTGCAGACCCAAGTCTGAAACTCTAAAACATAACATAATGAAAATGGGCTGCCATATCCTCCATATAAAGAAAAGGAAATTTTCTCCACCATGGTCCCACCAATTAGGGTTTCCACCCTCACATGAGTGTCTTCCCTCCAGAACTGCGCAGCTTCTCTAGGAAGCCTCTCCTCCTTGGGCAGCGCTGTTGACTTTAGTCAAAGATGACTAAACGAAGTGAGATGGGTTCCATTCATACCCTTAGGTGTTTATTTTAGCTACTTTATTCTCCTCATTTTCACATGAGGAGTGTTATTTCTTCATACAAAATGGGCTAAGGTGTCTCCTCCCCCATTTTATTATGCAAAAATAAAATGTGCAACTATGCTGTTCCATTTTAGCTTGAGGCTAAAAATTGGGAACATTATAGTCCTCCCCTCCCACATGTTGCTTGCCCTCAAGAAACTGCATAGAGAGAAAAAAATTCCTCCTCCTTCTTCTCTTGTGGCCTCCTCATCAATGGTCCCACCACTGCTGAAATATGTTGCAATAAATCTATCCTCCAATGATCTTTCCCAAGTATGCAAGCTGAAAATTATGCTCCTCATGGAAAGATAAAAGGTGTAGTGGAATGCTTCTTGCTGAAATGTGGCCTCCTTAAGGTAGGAGTGATGATATGCATGGGAAAATTTTTCTCCCAATGATGATCCTCTCATCCATGCTATCATCCAAATGAAAATCTCAACCCCCGGTTTCTGCAATGTGTTGGGGCTGAATGGAGAGTGTGCTTGTGCTTCTCAAGATGGTCCTCTCTCCATTTGAAGTATTCATGGGGCTGACTCTATCATTGGGCTGAAATGGTATGGCCTCCAATAATGGCCCAAGCTACCCCATCAAGAAAATCAACCATGAAATGCCTCTGCAAATTCTCCAAGTGGTCCCTCCCACAAGAAGGTACAAGTAGCACCATGGCATTCATGGTATGCCCATGGTGTCTCCTACAAAATGAAGCATGTATAATAGGGAGAATCATGCTCCCAATGGGCTGTACATACAATACTCTCCAAATAATGCTCCTCATAAGTGTACAAAATTAGAAATAGATAAGGAGAAATATGCAATAGAAACAAGTTGTCAAATGACAACGGGGGAGTGGTTCCAAATCCCACTCATGGAACCTGCGTAGTGCCTCCTTGGCCTGCCAAAAAATCAAAGTAACAAGTGCTGAACTAGCCACTTTCTTGATGCCACAACATCTCCTCATAAGATGAAACATGAAATCACAATTTGGTGCCAATGGTGCACACCAAGAAGCATGTGGCTTCCCCCATAAACCATCATAAGAATGGCCACTCCCATTGCTACAATGGGCCAAAAGTATATCACAATAAGGAGCATAAGGATATGTGATCATCCTTAGCTCATCAAGCTACCCATAAGAAGTAAAGGAGGCAAATCAAAGTGAAGATCTATACCTCCTCTACCATGTACTTCGGTCCTTGAGCTGAAATGGCTCATCTGAATGCTCTCCCTCTCCTCCAATGAGTAAGGAAATGGTTGTGCCAACCTCTCCAAAAAAATCCAGGCTCTGCATCTATCCATATGATGATGTAGATCATGCTAAATGCCATCCCAAATGAACTCCTCTAGCAAGGCAAAGTATGCATCCAAGTGCATAGCTAGGAAGTCCTCAAATGCTGCATGCAAATAATTTCTCCTTGAGACTAGAAACTCTAGTAAAGAAGAGTTTTCCATGATGATAGATGATCATATCATCCACTAAGTATCTGAAATCTCCATCAAGGCCATCCAAGAATCATGCATGAACCAAGATCCTGGGGAATACTCAACCAAAGCTGAGTCCTCCATCCTGAATCAATCCTCCACATAGACAGCGCTGGTGTTCTGTAATATGGTTCTCCATCACACTGCTGCCTGCTACCTTGACAACCCCTCGTGCCAAAGTCATCCTACAAGTTTCTTCCATGCCCAACATGTAGCTACTCATGCTCAAATAGAAATTATGCTCTCTAAAAATGAGCCTCCCATGAGAGACTATCACCTCCAAAGAATCTCCCGATCTTGGGAAATGTAAGCATGAGTGGCCTCCATCTACTCTAATGCATGAAAGAGTAATTCCTCAAAGGAATTATCACCTCTCTCACTAAATCTATGGAGCAGTCATTCCGCATCATGAAGATGCTATCCTCCATCTCTGCAGCAACTCTATCTGTGCAGTGAAACTGATGAGAATGGGTGGTACTGAAAATGAGAGAGTGTATTCCTCATCCTGGTGATGACCCCCAAACTCTCTGTGTTGTGATGGATTCCTCCAATGTCTCCACCTCTCCGAAATCCAAGAGTGGTGAACCAAATGACATGATGCCTCTCATCATCTCTAGATCATGTGGCCTCCCAAGTGGAAAGCCTCCAAAAATGAGACATCAAGATAGGAAGTTAACTGTATATATGAGAGGAATGAAAGGTCCTCTCTCTCTACTGCATAGTGCAGTCCCTCTCCTATGTGAAGAGAATATCTGAAATAGATAAGGGTGAATGTCCATCATCCCTTCATGCTGATCCTTATGATCTTATTCTTCTTCCAATGGTGCATCACCGTAGATTCTTCTATGCACCTCCTCTCTACCAACATGTGAGTGTATCTCCTCCTCAATGAGAGGCCTTGTATCTTGGCCTTCCTTGAGAGAAATATCTCCACATCCTCACAAATTTAAGAGTGCCCTTCATACAATGGGGGTCTTGCCTCTAGCAAGTCATTCACATGATTTTTCCCCCTCTAGAAAGATGGAATGATCATTGTTTCACGGTCCCCCTCCATGCATGCAAAGTGTTTGAAGTTTTGTCACACCATGTTTCACATTGGTTTTCATCAATCTCGTTTGAAAATATCTTTGTGACTTCAACATATGATATTTCATTTTCATCAAAACATGAAATAGAATTCTGAAACCAATCATCATGAATCATACCTTTGAGTTGCAGAACTGCTCCTCCAAAGGCCTCAACTTTTTCCTCCATCCTTCTTACAGTAGCTCTAGGAAATGTACTACGTTGTGGATCTGCATGTGTGGCTGAATTCTCACACCCTTAATGAGAATAGCTAGGGCTTTCTCCTATCCACAAACCCCTTTTAAAAAATTCCTCAAAATTTTCCCTTTGTCAGATCTTCAATGGTGTTCCCAATGGTCTGGAAAAGAAGAAGGGAGACCTCCTCTTCCGTCATTCCTCTTTCCTTGTTTCCTCTGTCAATATCCTCTCCTTGGAGATAATATCCTCTTACTGATGTAAATCTTGTGCACAGGCTGAGCCAAGATTGATGCTTCGATACCACTGCAATGTTCCAAATCTGGAACTTGCTGCTCAATTGGGAATATCTTCAGATATTCCAGTTTTCTTCTTCAGTGAGGTATCACATGTCCATTTCAAAGATTGAATGTTGGGGAATTTACAGGATATGTCTCCTTCCAAAGAAGGGAGAGATCCTAAGGATAGTTGGCCCTTCACAGACTCTGTCTATGGATATGTAATATTCCACCTTGGGAATTTCTGCTACAGGGTCCTTGAGGACACTGTATAAGGAAGCTACTATAAAAATAAGACAAACCACTGTTGGGATGCCTTATAACACACATCATAAAACTCCTATGCAAAATATGAGCTCAAATAAATACATCTAGATGGGTTCTTCAGATCTCCCCAATCTAGGTCTCTAAAATAATGCTCAATGAGAGAGCTTACAGCAATATGTGAACATAAACACTAAAATCTGCAAATCTGAATGTACCATAAGAGGGGAATTTATGCAGCCAGAATTATATGATTATATCAGCATAAATATACAAGAAATAGCTGAGGGACAAGCCACTCAAACTTTAAGAGAAAACCTCCAATGAATAAACAATGAAATACATGAGTTGCTGCAACTCCACAAAATGACGGAGAGCAGTGACTGCGCTGTGTATATGAAGGCATGGACTTATGAATATACATGAAATACATATGTATCTGTAGGATACAAATAAATAGCCAATTAACATAGAAATGGGCTGAAATACAGGATTTCTAGCCAATCTAGGAGAGATTGCTAGAAATGTCGGAGAATACAAAATGTGACAATAGAGTTATCACTGAAACTGATACAAAATATGAATGAGGCCATGTAAGATCTGAAATGTGATTACCCTCCTCTCATAATGTCTCCAAGAACAAAGGGCTGATCCCTTGTCTCAAAAACACACTCCTGATGAGCTCCATGAACCCTCCTCACACTGCCTCCATAAAATAATGCAGTTTCTGATATGGATTGCGCAGTGGGAGATGATGGTAGTTTGGAAAAGTGCCAAAGATATTAAATGAAGCTCGAGAATCCTCCTTTCAGCTCCTCCAATGAACATATCACTCCTCCACTGAAGAAAACATGTCAAGAGAGACTCCATGAGTTCCTCTCTTGCTGCACCCAGCAACACAACGTCCTCTCTACTGCAGAGCTAACACTGTAG
>JAXQQM020086632.1:0-30993 GCA_034641835.2 Pinus albicaulis
TAAAATAATTGAATTGATGAAGAAAATCACAAGGAAGAGGTTTGAGAAGGTTACCTCGAAGATTTGAGCTGATTCGACTAAGAAGTGGTACGGATTCAACTTGGGGTTTGTAGTATACTGAGGATAATATAGGGTACAAAGGAGGTATCCAAGGGAATAATATGATGTAATAATATAAGAATGATAAATAATTGGGCCATAGTTAATAAATAAAGTGGTTAACCCACATTATGTAAGGGACCATATGTAGTTAGAGAATAAATAAATTGATAAGCCCATTGTATTGGATGTATGGTATTGAGATACCCAAAGTAACTACCCATGGTATTGCATGTATGAAACATATATAGAATAGAGTCTCTCACTCTCCCATTGAAAGATGTCAAGGATTATTGTATGGGAAGCATATGGCTTGTGGAGTGATCTCATTTCCTTAAGGAACAAGATGTATGGTGTTGCCCTACCTTAAGAGGTAATCTTCCTACCTTAAGAGGTTTTGATATTAATGAATATTTGAAGATTTGTCTTCTATGGTGTTTATTTATTAACTATGGCCCAATTATTTATCATTCTTATATTATTACATCATATTATTCCCTTGGGTACCTCCCTCTGTACCCTATATTATCCTCCCTAGGTATACTACATTACACCCCCCTTAAACATGTTTTGTGCCCGAAACATAAGAAGAACACAAATAATAAGATCTACTCAAAAGAACATTCCACTGGTACCATTCATGTGCATCCAGCCATCCTAGAGAAAGGTGAACACTCGATCTAGTCGATGTCTTACTCGCTTGAGATGGAAGTGGGTTCTGGTGGTTCTTCTGTGTTGATGTGTTGTGGGTGGATCGTCGCACCTCTTTATGTGTCATCCAGAGGTTGTTGTCCTTGTTGCTAATTCGTTTCCACCTTCCTGGTTGTTGTCTTGCTGGGTGATGCGGGTGGTGATATGTTGAAGCTTTAACTGATGGAACATCTTTCATTAATTCCTCCATTATTGGTGATGGAGTGGTGTCAGGTTCTTTTGTTGGTACTTGCTTTGATGTCTGTGTTTGGTTGTCTACCATCAAAGGCTCATCATCTGATGTGTCTGTCTCATTAGATATTTGTGCTTCTGCCTCCCCGGTCTCTGCATGGTTCTTAATGCAAATATCGTGCAATGTAATTTTCTTCTTTTTATACCAGAGTTTCATGAATTTCTTTTGCACATTAAAATTGATAGTACCAACGGATTCCATCCAAGGGTGTCCCAAAACAACGTCCACAACATCCATATCTGAAGCATAAAAATCAGAATGCAACACATACTTATCCATAGAAATCTTCAAATATTTATAAATTTGAACATCTTCATTATCAACTTGTGTGTTTTCAATATGCTTTGCTGGAACTTGCAATTTTTTTGCCAAATTCACATTGATACAATTATGCTTGCAACTAGGAATGATAGACACAATGATGTTCTCTTTCTGAATACGTCCATGAACCTGTAATATGGAAATATTAGTAGAAAATAAGTCTTTATGGCTCTTACTATCCTTCTTTCCGGCTTGTGACCACTTGTCCAAAAGTACTTTTTCAAGTTGTTTCTCGGGAAGTTCCCTCACTGAGCTGTCAAGTGAGATCCACCATTCATTTGCCTCATCTTCCATATCAAGCCCTATGGAGCCTATCCAAAATTTTTGGTAGTGATCCTTGTGATATTGTAAAAAATCTTCAATAGTAGGACCATCATCTTTTCCTGTAAACTTCATCTTGCGAGAATCCATAAAATAAAGTAAGGGTTTTGAAGAAAATCACTTACTTTGGCAAAAATTTAAAATGGACATTACTCGGTCAATATAACTCAAAATCCTTAATATAACCTATTTTCGAAAATGGAATAGCCATTCTGCATCTAACCATGTGGCTGAAATCTCGATCTAGGCACTCTGGAAACACAGATTTGCGCTGCAACTGCCCCGACGTCACAAAATTTCTGAAAAAATGGTTGATTTTAAATCAGTGATAACTCCCTCATCCAGACTTCGATTCGACTGATTTTTTTTTTTTTTAAATTGGGTATTTTTCTGTAAGGAATCCATATCTGATATTTATTTCTGAAAAATTTTCACCAAAATTTCCAGATCTGCTCTACAAACTCGCCGCCCAAAAATTTCTTTGGCAAGAATTTAAAATGGACATTACTCGGTCAATATAACTCAGAATCCTTAATATAACCTATTTTAGAAAATGGAATAGCCATTATGCATCTAATCATATGGCTGAAACCTGATTTAGGCACTCTGGAAACACAGATTTGCGCTGCAACTGCCCGAGTGTCACAAAATTTCTGAAAAAATGGCTGATTTTAAATCAGTGATAACTCCCTCATCCGGACTCTGATTCGACTGATTTTTTTTTTGAAATTGGGTATTTTTCCATAAGGAATCCAGATTTGATATTTATTTCTGAAAAAAAAATTCACCAAATTTTCCAGATCTGCTCTACAAACTCGCCGCCCAAAAATTTCCTGCAAAAAAATGAAAAAAACAAATCTCCAAACTCTGCCCAAGAAAGTGCTCTGATACCACTTGTAGTAGATCTGATAAGAAAATGTATAGAAATGGAAAATATGCCCAATAAATAACACCATAGAAGACAAAACTTCAGATCTTCATTAATATCAAAACCCTTAAGGTAGGGCAACACCATACATTCACTCCTTAAGGAAGGAGATCACTCCACAAGCCATATGCTTGCCCATACAATAATCCTTGACATCTTTCAATGGAGAGACTCTAGCCTCTATATAGGTTTCATACATGCAATACCATGGGTAGTTACTTTGGGTATCTCAATACCATACATCCAATACAATGGGCTTATCACTTTATTCCCTAACTACATGTGGTCCCTTACATAATGTGGGTTAACTACTTTATTTATTAACTATGGCCCAATTATTTATCATTCTTATATTATTACATCATATTATTCCCTTGGATACCTCCCTTTGTACCCTATATTATCCCCACAGAGTATGCTACGGTTTTCTTTTATGTGAAAATGAAAATATGAGTTCAAAGGGTCTATTTATGCCCAAATTTCAAAAAAAATTGAAACACACTTATATTAATTTTGTTTCTACATTTTGAATTTGTCCAAGACTTTATGACCTATTGGCTTGTAAGTGCTGGGATAAGTTGTTCTCAAGACCACATGACGATTTCGAGATTATTTTTACCACTTTGATTCCATGACCATTAACCCATCATGGCAAGTATTGTGTTCAGAATTGGCATATAGGTTAGGGAAATTCACTTTCCATTACACTTATGCATTCTAGCCTCCATACTAAAATATTCCCATAGGGTTGACCACATCATGTTATGGTCATTAAACCATTTTCACTCGTTTATTTATAAAATCATGATACGATGATAGAGCCATCCTTTACATGGGCTTCCTAGTTAGGTCATATATAGCATACGTCACCCATGCTACAAAATTGTGTAGGCTCGAGAGTCCTCTTTAGTCCCACCATGACTTGTGCGACGAAGCTTCATTCTTCTTCTTCGTTACCTATCTCACTTCATATCCTAGAGGCTCCCTATTTTTGAGCTGTTCATATGCATTGCATATTGACCATTTCTATCTTGGCCTTAAGCCGGCTTCACTTGGACTCGTGTATAAGCTAACTTTTAACAATGTCCCTCTGCAAATTCATCCTTGCAATCACTTAGCATTTGCAAATTGACACCCTTTTCCCGTGGACAGAACATTCCTTTAAGTGTCATCAACCAGTTCCTACACCTTTCATTGAGCATAGGATGTTTCATATCCTAGGAGCTAGTGCATATGTTTTCGAACACTCATTCTATCCACTATACTATAGGAATTATTTTATTCTTTTCCAATATTTGAATATGAAAAAAAAAAAAATGAAATGTCCCAAAAAGAGGAGGAATGGGACATTGCTTCCATATTTGATCGGAGCTAAGGGGCAGTTGTGTCACCCTTGAACAAAAAAAAAATCAAAGTCCTTTCCCCATTGGGATGGGCTTTACTTTGACTTAGGAGAGCCATAACCTTTTCATTGAGTCAGTACTCCCCCGATTGGTTATCTCTTCCAATCATATGGAGGGGTTGGTCATGCCTCCTGCATGAAAATCCTATACAAAGTTATCATATGCTAGCATAGTCACATTTTGAGCCGTGTTTTTGTTCAAGGGAAGTAAACCTAAGTTGACCTTTCTGCAGTGTCCCTTGATCCATTTTTCAGTTGGCCATCCCCAGTCTGTCAGAGTTTTGTTCTATCACATCAGCTATTTGGTCCTTTGTTCGTGTTGGTTTGAGAAGGTCTACATTGACTTCTTGCTAGCAGGTTTTCTCTTACCAACTTTGACAATTTTCTCTGAGAGTAAACCTAGAGCTTCACCCTGGCCCAATTTACATCATTGATTAGTGACCTTGTGCTCAAATTTCATCAATACCATGGGTCTTTGACTAAGTGGTTTACCTTGTGTTTGATTTTAGATTTCATTATCACACCTACGATTCGTGCAGTACCTTGGTTTCCATTTAAATCTATCAGTGGATTCCTCCCCTCTTTGTCAACTTTCATTATTGTTTGGTTTAAAGGATTTATGCCATGCGCTAGCTATATTTTGTGAATGTTAGAAATTTGATTTTGGTTGGTTACTTCATTTTTCATCATCTGATTCCTTCCAGATCTTGGTCTTCAAGTTACAATTGTTCTGAATTGATGTAGGATGTCTTAATTCCTTCCTTCTAGCAGATATTTTCCAATCGACTCCAACACATTGCTCTAGGAACAAGGTCTAGAGTATTTTTTCTAGTACCTTAGGGTTTCACGTCATCAGTGGTTGAATCCTTTACTATCAATAATGATAATACATCAATGTCTCCTGATTGGTAGATTCTATCAATCATTCGACTTCCGCTCATTCATTCGAACTTGTTCGATTGTACCGGGGTACGTTGACTCTCATCATCATTATCGGTGAGTTGTATTGGATTTGTTAAAGGTATACATCAATGACCAGTAATCAAACGATTTCTCACATGGTTGAATTCAACTCATTTATTCCCATAGTGTATAATTTTTCCATGGTGATTGTTGAAGACCTCGGGTTTGCATTAGCATGGTTTAGTTCACTTTGGAATCTCCTTCAGATTTTTGCCAGTGACACCATCCACCTTATATGTTTTAGTTCATATTATCATCATCCTATATGTTGGAACTCAAGTTGCATGTAGTACCATTATTATACCACTTATGATTCCATACTTGGTGATTCAGTTGTGACTTTAGTGATTAGATATCTTTTCAGCATCATTGATTAGTATTTTATATGTGATACTTTGACATGAATTTGATATGTACTTTGGGGTAGTGATCAAATGATTCACTATGTACTTTAATATTTCTTCTATATTTGTATACATATTGGATCTACTCCATACTTATTATGCAGTAATGGTTTAGTTTCACTGAACATGGGTATGCCCACCTCAAACATGAGCTTGCTTTCTGATTCCTTTCACTCATTTTTGGCAAGATGAATTCTGGTGAAGTCCTCTCAAGTCCTTGCAATATTATTTCCTATGAACATAATACATTTCATCCATCATGTACCCCTTCGAACATCATATATTAAGGGCATATGTTATAGCATCATTTATCACCTCTATATACTTGATGATCTATGTATTGGCCTTCAACAATCCTTTCCATTCAAACTTGGTCCTTTACTTAAAAAACAGTAATTTGAACTCCATATGCGACTCTGACCTCTAAAAAGCACGCGCAGCTATGGGTCCACTCATATCTGACCCCATGTATATAATTAAAAATATTAAAAAAATATAAAACTCCCTATTCTTTGGGCAGGGCTTAGGGGTTACACCGAAAGCCCACCTACAGGAGCTCATGGCCAAACCATTTCCCAACTGAAAAAATTATTTTGAGGTAGTATAAATACACCTCATGGGAAGGCTTAAGGGGAGGGGAGAGATAGCTATTTATACTATAGAGTGTTAGTCCCAGATCAAGTCTAATTATCCCTGTGCCTATTGCACTTCCTAGGTTTAGGAAAACCTTGTGTCCTTCTTTGAGAAGTTCACCTCCTTTATGTGACATCCATGTGCACCTTTATGGAAGAATATTGTTGAGGCTTGGGATGGAAAAATCCGGAGGACGATTTCTCTTGGATTCGTGGATGAATTCAGGTCGTATTTCTCCACATATTTTACATACATCAATAACTAAGCTCTATCTTGTTCCTGATGCTATGATCTTTAATGATTTCTATACATGTTAATGATCTTCTAACAGTTGATTCCATGTTATTTTCTATAATATTATATGATCTAACCACTGCATCTAGGATATATATGATGTTACATCTAGTCTACGTTATTTTCTTGTATGAGTTGCAATTTTTGAAGAACATGGAGAAGCAGAGGGTTTGAACCCTACGGGAACGACCTCAAATGTACGACATACGGGTAAAATCATCTCTTCCAAGTTTTATAGTTTAAGCATTACGAATATTAGTTTTCTTGCTTCTTGATGATGTATGCCTTCCACTCTATTGGGGTCCTCAACCCAGACCCTAGGGTAGTTTCTCCTGTAACACAGGTGACAGGTAGAGCTTTCATCAAGTCATGAATTCATTTATTGACATGCCAATAGGTTTTCATATAACATGCAGTATCAATCCAAACTTCATGAATCCATCCCCATGATCATAATACAAGTCATTTCTGACACTAGATTCAAATGCATACACCAAGTATAAGTCATGCAGGTTCCATATTCATACTGAATCAAAAATATCAATACTTCAACCATTGTTCTAGGAACAAGGTGACCAATTTCTAATACTCATAAAATTCATTGGAAGTCAATATTGTCACAAAGCATTGTCATGGAGGAAAATCATCAATCGTCTACTAAAATCATGAGTCATCAGGTCAAATCCAAATTTTCTATCATAGAGAGATCTATAGTCCAAAACATATCTCAATTATTAATTCAAAGTTCTATGTCGTATCATGTATCATGTTGAAACTCCAAACATTTTGCATCATGGAAAAATATAAACACTTCTTATCTATAACAACAATGTGAAATTATTGTAGCACAAACATCAATCATAATGACACATATATATGCATGTCTCGGTCACTGCAAACACAAGTCTTCATGAAAAGATTAAAACTTTCCTCCTCAAATATCTTTCTGTTATCTACACCACAATTGTAGAATTTTCATCCTTCAAGTGAGCATCTGATTTCATGCATAAAACTTCATTTCTGTGTCTTGCAGGCATAGCCGAATCCATAGGCCTTCATCTATGTGGTGGGATATTAAAGCCGCACCCATCAAGATAATGTGAGAGTGATTATGCATTCTCAAATACCAAACCCTAGCTCATAACTCACTCATTGCCTTGGTCACACCCTTGAGCTTGGATCTGTGTGAATGTGAGGCTATAGTCGTACTTGTAATCATGCTTCTAGGTGACTGAGTCTTACAGTAAGGGATAAATTCTCCTTCCTCATACTAGAAATTTTTTGGAGGTCATCAATGTCAAATATTTGACTATCCATTCCCATAAATCATATATATCAAATAAAGAGTATATATATGACAATAGGAGAGGAGATATTATGGAGAGATTCTCCCTTTGAATCAGAATCCATTTCAATAATCTTCATTCATGTATTCAAAATATCATGCATCAACAGATATGTTAGATCATAAAGTGAAACATATATCCATCGTGGTCATAACATGCTAAGACCAGTTACTACATCATCACATCATGACATCAATATTTCTTCAAGGCTTAGAGTCAACAATAGGTGAAGATGAAAAGTGTGACATCATACTTCAAAGATCATGAACACAATATGACTTCTACATAGTCAATCCATGAAGTTAGGGCATTCATTTTTACCAAATGAGATAGTTACTAATCACATCAAAACATAACAAAGGTCAAAAAAATATTTTGAATATCAATCTCATATTTATACTTATATCATCATGGTTACCATGCTTATCATTGTTAGTAGTATCAAGTTAGATCATTCAATAAAAATTTACCGAAACAACAAGAGTGTTAGCCAATTTTTCATACTTTCATCATGCTTAGCACAAGCATTATCAATACCATTGTATAAATAAACTATGAAGTAACCTTCTATATGAGATCCATCATGTATTATGCATGTCAATTGTCAAGAGTATAATTTACTAGAGTCAAGGTGCTAGCCTTCTTCACAGGATCATGATATCCAAAAAAATAGATGTTAGAAAATAATCAAGCATACCAATATATCAAAGACCAACATTAAGTAGCCTCACATAATTTAATAAGTTCATCATGATAAAAAATTTCAATAGCAGGTTCACCTTTTCATGGATTCAAATCAATTTCATACGTATGAAAGAAACATTTAATAAGGACACATTCTCATAATACGTTAGGGCTTACATTGCCATCCAATGTTACACCTAAAATGTAACATTGATACCATGCACACCTTGTAGTATTCAAATACCTGTACACCTTTTCATTTGACAGAGGAAAATTGTAGCACTTCGTCATATTTTCATCAAGTGCCTCTTTACCTTTTCCACTTCTAGGTTTTATCTTCTTGCATTAACCATGATACTCAAGAGGGGCCCACTTATCACATTTTATCAAAGAGGTTAGAATCATCCAAGTACTCAAATATATATGCAGGAAGAATGAGTAATAGTCAAAACAATAATTAGATCTATAAGTATAAACAAAAGTAAGGACATAGAGAATCATTATAAGTCAAGAAATAATTATCTTCAATGAGATGCGATCCTCTCCCTCTTGAACCAATTTTCAAGAGGCATCAATATCCATTTTTCACATAACAATGTTTCCTTGAATAAAATTTATCAACAACCAGTCCTATTAGAGACTATCCCATTTAGGGCTTCATCAAGACTACCATAAGTTATTGAACATATTTAATTTGACCATGCTAAGGTTTATAAATCTTAAGTCTTGCCATAAATCAAGGCTTCTCTCAAACCCTAACTTCATAATATCCATCAAAACCTATTAGAAAAATTACCTAAGGTTATCATCGAACCATAGAATTCTTTCAAGTCTCCTCCATATTCTTCTCGTAACCATCAATGGTGTATCCATGGGGAAAATATTAGTGAATTTTTCTTCAATACAACTCTGGTACCATGTGTTTTCACCAAAAAATATTCACCTGTCCATTTCTAACTAGGTGGATCAAAATACACCATGTGAGTTTAATTTTACCATAGTAAAATCACTTTCACTATAAGAAATAATTTAATAAACCAATTTTATTAAGATATTTCTTATAGTGAAAGTTATTTAACTATGGTAAAATTAAACTCACATGGTGTGTTTAGATCCAACTAGTTAGAAATGGACAGGTGAACATTTTTTTGTCATAACACTAAGCCTCTTCCCCAACTCTCCATACAATTATGGCTCAGATAAAGGCTCAATTTTCTCAATACTAGACTAGGGGGTTTTTGGATTGATGTAATCCCATCATTAGTGAAATGTAGGAACAGGTACTTTGTCATGCCATTAAAATATGATGAAACAGGGAATTGTGTAAAGACACACTTATAGCTTAACACACAATCTGATCAGTCAAGAAAAGTGAAGGGACACTTTTTTTCCACCAACATTGAAGACTTGAGATCATTGAAGATTCCTTATCGCCAAGCCATGCAGAGGTTAAAAAAAGGGCATTATCGAGAAGAAATTTAGCACTCAATAACCGTAGTGGCTTGACATTGCCATATCATCAAGAAATCAATGTCAGTAGTGTCATTGCATGTCTTTTCATTAGTTGTCACATGCCATACCTTGTGGCCAATGATGTAACACATGATTCATAAATGTACTGTAAAGTGAAATTCCAAAGTACATGTGCATAATATTAAGAGTCATGTAAATTTGAAAATTCATAGGAAGTGAAAAAGTCGTGAGGGAAGATGAAGAGTCACAAGGAAGGTGAAGCATCACCTCCTCATTCAGAGGAAATTTTCACCTTGGGCACTCCCACAAAGAATTATAGAGATAAGCTTGATATGTTGCAGAATAAGTAGTGGCTCCAACGCTCCACTACTAGAGCTAGTCTTATTCATTCAATACATGTATCTTGGAACTTTTACTTATGAACATATAAGGCTAGCACGTTCTCCATGCATGGATTATTAATGTTTGTAATACTATTATGTGGATGGTTTTACTTCATGTTTTCTTTCATATGTGCTAATATAGTTGAACTATTTCGGTTATTTAAGTACTTATCTAGTTGAGAATGTGTTTTAATGGTTTTTATTTTTGTCCCATCCTCCTGGACTACTTTGGGGGACATTAGACATATCTTTCTCATTTTTTGGTTTTAATGACTGTCACATACCATGTGGACTATTCCACTTGATGTTAGACAAATCCTTCTGGTTCATGTGTGTCTCTTCTTGGGTGGTAGTATTACCTCTCTCTTAGAGGCCCACTTTTCTCCACTCTTTGTAGTATAAAAACATTGACACATCTAAAATTGGACACTAAATAGGAATACCTTTATTTTCAAAGGAAATGTTGTATTCATCTATCTTGCTGATAGTTTGATCGAAGGAAAATATTTAAGGATTTGGAAAAAAAGACTTTATACCGTATTGGACTCCTACACCAAAGGGTGTGATATATAACTGGGAATTCATATTGCGGAGATCCCCTGAATTTTAGCTGGCCCAACACGGTCAACACTTCCTTCCAATATATTTTGGTTGTATTAACCATTGATTGAATAATCTAGTGAAATGAAAAACATATTTCTAGTCATGTGTTCACTAAGTACATAAGTTAACGCACAAGATACTTGTAAATGATAGCCTATACCACTTCGACAGAAGTAGTATATTACTTCCTCCAATTCCCTACTAGATGTGTCTCAATGGGTTTTTTTATGTCCATGTGAAACTTATTCAATATCTCTTCGCTATACTTTCTATGAGAGACAAAAAATTCCCCATCTCCTTTCCAAATTTCCAGACCAAGGAAATAATGCATGAGCCCCATGTATTTCATCTCGAATTCTTTTGAAAAATATTATTTGAAAAATTTTATAAGCTTCTAATCACTTATTAGAATTAAATCATCAACATATAATAATATAATAAGTAATTTACCTTCAACCACAATATGTTAAACATTTGTATCTCCTTCACTTTTGATGAAGCCGAACCTAGTGAAATAGCTTTCAATCATGGTGTACCAAGCATAGGGTGCTTGTTTCAATCCATACAAGGATTGCTTAATTATACACATATGTGACTCTCTGTTGAAGGTCTTAAATCCTTCCAGATAATCTATGTACACCTCTTCCTCAATCACTCTATTAAGGAAGGTTGTCTTCACAACCATTTGATATATCTTCCATCCCATCTGCATTGAAAGTGATAGAATATATCTGATTGAAGAGTGCCTTACAACTGGAGTAGAGGTATCCTTGTAATCAATTACCTCCACTTAATAGAACCCCCTACCTCAAATTTTGACCTTGTGCTTCTTTTTACTCCCATCTACTACCTGGTTCACCTTTTAGATCCACCTAGAATGTACCACTGGCTTTTTCTCTAAACATGGGAAAAATTCCCAAGCACTATTACTGATAATGGAATCATACTCCTCTAACATGGAATCAAACCATAGTATTTTTTCACTTCTTCTTTGAATGAGGATGGCTCAATCTCTACAATATCACTCAGCATAGCCATGTACCCAATGTACCGATTTGGTGACCTCCTCTACCTTCTTTGTGATGTGGGTGCTCCCACATTCTCTCTAGAATCATGAATCAATCTATCAAATTTTGTAGTGCGCTTCCTTACATATTTGGATGCCTCTATATCAATGGGTGTTTCCACTCTCTTCTCCTCTATTTATGGTTTCTCCACAAAATACTGAGGTTCTTCCTTTGGATCTAAAATATCCTCATCTGAAGGAAACTAAAGCTCCCTCTAAAGGGAACATCACATGGCCCTCTATTCATGTAAATTCACATCTCTACAAACAAATTCCATCCTTTGAGATGGAAGGTACACCCAATAATTGCACAATGTGTTAGTGTACCCAAAAAATATACCCAACTATGTTGTTGGTTCAATATTTCTCCTTGTATCCTTGGTAACATGAAAGTAAATTGATGAAACAAAGATTATAAAGTGTGCAAAATTTTGTTTCATACATGAAAAATATTCTTCTGGTGTACTCATCCTGGAAATTCAAGGAGGATTGCTGCTTAGCAAATATATTGTTGTGTTGCATGCTTCAATTGATAAGTGCAACAATACACCCTGATTATGTAACATCACTTGTGAAACTCCCACAATACTTATGTTATTTATTTTTGTAACCCCATTATGTTGTCGGCTATGGGGTTCTATTAACTCTTGTAAAATGGATTTTGATGCATAGAATTTCCTTAACTCATTCGACACATATTATCCATCATTACGACTCCTGAGAAACTTCACTTTCCTTCCTGTCTATTTCTCAACAAGTGATTTAAATTCACATAATTCTAAGAATGCTTGGTCTTTCTTATTCATGAATAATGTGTAACAATTATGCAATAAATTATCAACAAATATCACATAATACCTTTGTTTGTCCATGGAGCTTATCGAGAATGGTCCAAACAAATTTGAATGAACTCTCTTGATGATCGCTTGCACTCAACTATCCTTATCATGAAAGGTGGATTTGGTGTACTTCTTAAATGTATAGCCTTTGCATGTATCTCTCTTCTCTAGTGCACGCTTGGGAATTCTTGATGAAATATGTTTCATGATATTTAATGCTCCATGGTGAAAATGGCCAAGTCTCCTATGCCAGAATTCATTGATGTATCATCTTAGCATCGTCTCTTCTTTCATCCTCAAGGAAGCTCAATATTCTAAATCCAATATTTAAAGGTTATTTATATAAACCCTGATCCTCTTCACCTGTCCTATGGCTATGTGACAATGTAATGTTGGAAATGTTGTCATTGATGGCAAAGGAGCACCAAGGAGAAGCACCAGAAACAACCATGATGCAAAGGAAAACAAGGAGAAGAGGCAACTGAGGCAGCAAAGGCATCATAGAAGCTGCAAAAGCAGAGAGGCAATGAATGCAGCTAAGCGGTAAAGGTAGAGAAGCAGAAAAATCTGAGAGGAAATGAATGAAGCTAAGTGGCAAAGGAAGAGAATCTGAAAAATAAGAGAGGCAATGAATGTAGAGAGGCATTGAATGTAGCAGAGGTAGCGAATGCAGCTAATAAGGAAATGAAGGTAGCAAGGTAGCAAAGACAACAAAGGTAGTGAATGTAGTAGAGGCAGTGGATGAAGCAGAGAGGCAGCGAATTGCTTCAACACATAGAAAAGGGCAATCGGATTTGCAAGACACATCAAGGACCAGAGATCTTACACAGATCAGAAGAAGGAAGAGGTGAGAGCCGAGAGGAAGAGGCCAACTAAACAAATATGATTAAGCCAAGAGAGAGAGGAGAGAGATGAGAGATAGAGAGGGATTTAATCAGTATGAAAAGATGTATGTCGAGTGTGATAACTCGAGATGACATTCAATAACAAAGACAAGCTCAAGAAAAAAAGCAGGAGGAACAAAGTGGAGAAAGTAGTGTTAAAGAGCAGGACAATGTAAACAAATGAAAAATATACTAAGGCAGATAAGTCTTTGAATAATTCCAAGGGAACCGAACAAACGACCAAGATTAGATCACAAAAGAGATGGAAGATTGAGATCGAATCACTTCTAGAGTGATTTCACAAATCACCACATTTAAAATTTTAGCGTGAAGGTCATCCCAGGGAAAATTAAGTTCTGTGCGATGCAAAGAGGAGAAGGGGCACATGGTGACACGATGCAATATCACATGTCACATGAAATAGAGGTAACAACTAAGTTTAATGGTTATAAGTTACAAACTGTGAAGTACAGGTAGTGACGTAAAGATGACGTGGCAGTGACGTAAAGATGATGTGGAAGTGATGCAAAGATGATGTGGGAGTGACGTGAATATGGTGTGACAGTGACATGGTGATGATGTGGCGATGATGTTGCAGTGATGTGGCAAGCTAACTTGGAAATTGATGTTGCCCCAACCCCATAGATCACAAGAATTTATTATGGCGTGGTAAGGTGACGTGCCGATGACCTGACAGGGTGACGTGGCATGATGACGTGGACCTCACCCGCATATCTCACATCATAGCAACTAAGGGATAGAAGGAAGGCAACCGCAAGTTAAGTTAGATTTTTGCGATGTGAAATGTAGGGACAATTGTCGACCTTGCGCAATATACTGTCCCGCAAGAAATAGGGTTTTAACTTCAAATAAATCGTAAGGTATGTTGTTCTAGTTACGATGTGGTAAGGATCAAGCGGCAATGTGATGAAGGGAGTCCACGTGGAATCACCACGCACGAGTGATAATTGCAGACCACATGCTTTATGGTTTATCGTTGTTGGTAGAGTGGAAAACATGCAGGAAAGTATTTGAGATGAAATATGATTGGTTCAAGGTGCTGTGGGACCCGATATCCCTGTTCTATGTATGTTAATACGCATGATTGATTGCTAAACGTATGTATGTTATATATGCGTTGCTTGATCGATAAACGTATGTATGTTGAAAAAAATTAGATTTGTAATATGCTGTTGTGTTAGAAGGGAGTTTTATGTGGGCCATACCCCACATGTCATAAAGAAATGATCAGAGTGCAAATCAAGCAGCCAGGAGCTTGGGCAGAACAGTTTTGCAGTCGTAAAGAAAAAAAAAAGGATGAACACGGAAGAAGAGTCAGGCTAAAAGGGGCAGTTATGCAACAAAGTTAGAATATAATGGAAGGAATAGAAAAAACCAAAGGAAAATGAGCAGAAGAATACAAACGCAAGGACAACATGTAGAAGAGGACAAATGATCAGAAAAGCTAAGAAACTGAAAGGGTTGAGTAAAAAAATTTATTGTAACTGTAAATGCATTATTTATTTTATATTTTTTGTGATGCAAAGGAAAGTCTCTGTAGGCAAAGAAAAACTCCAATGAAATACTGAAATGAGTACATAGTGTTGTAAGATCCCGAATGTACTGAGTGAGAAAATGAGAAGGTGGAAGGCAAAGAGTCATACATGTTCATTTCATATTCCCATATGTAATGCAAACATCTATGAGGTGATGTCTATAAATGATGTTATTGTCATATGCATAAAGAGGTTAGAGAGTGGAAGAAGAAGATTTAGTAGATAGAGAAGTTGTGAAGATCCAGAGGTGATATAAATCAGATTTGAAGGCTTGAAGGACAACAGTAAAGAAGGAGGAAAATAGAGCTAATATCCAGGTATATCAACATATGATTTTATTGTAGAGTGAGGAAGTTGGTGCTTCCATACCAAGTTTTATCTTGATAGATGTCCAATTGTAGCTGGTTAAGGTAGGAGCCTCCAGTGAGTTGTAGCCTACAGAAAACACATGGGAGTTGGTGCTTCCATTTCAATTTGTAGCTTGATATATGTACAGTTCGAGCTGGTTGAGGTAGGAGCCTTCTCTTGGTTGTAGCCTACAGAAAACATATGGGAGTTGGAGCTTCCTTACAAGTTGTAGCTTGCAGAATTTGAGGTAGTATCCTCCTGTAGGTTGGAGCCTACAAAAAATCAATGGTGAGAGGGAGTTGGAGCTTGCCTTTGCATCACAAAAATAATAATATGTGTTTTTCTCTCTTATGGATTTCCACTTATATCTATTGTCCCTATGCATGATGATTATGTGTTGATGTTCTGTATTTAATCTGCTTAGTACTTGTTGCTCACATATTAAGATTGATGCTTCATTATATATTAAAGTGGTCCTGAAATGAAGCTGCAAATACGTTTAAAGGAATGTTTTAAAATTCCATGAATGTATTAAACTGATTCACCCCCCCACCCCCCCTCTTATTCTAACTAAGGGTTCAAAATTTGGTAGCAGAGCGAGTTCCTTCTGTATCAGTTTCACAACTAGAAGGAGATGTTAGGTCCCCAAGATGGCTAGCCTAGAAGGATGCTCAAAAAATAAATCTTCTTTGTTTATTAGCACAAACAATTCTTTCTGGAAAATAAGAATGAGGACGTACATAATGTCTTTAGGATTATAAGCTATGGCTGCTGTGGAATTAGGATATGCTCCAAAGGATACTGACACAGAGAAAGAAGCCAAAAAATATTTTATAACTTATGAAAAAGCTATGAATGCACTCTTAAGTGGTATGTGTGAGGAAAAAATTATCAAATTAATGCATAGTTAGATTGCCAAATAAATATGGGATACATTAGAAAGTATCCATGAGGGAGATAAAAAGGTGAATATGTCCAAGCGACAAACCTATAGAGCTTAGTTTGAAAATGTAAAAATGAGTGAAGATGAAGATATAGCTAGTTTCTTCTTAAAGGTTGCGGAAATTCTGAATAACATAAAAGCTCTAGGAGAACCCATTAAGAAATGTGTAATTGTGCAAAATATATTGAGATCTTTACCATCCAGGTTTAACCCTAAGGTTTCAACCATAGAAGAAAAAAAAATTTGGGAAACCTTGACCACAAACCAATTGCTTGGAAACTTGATGGCTTATGAGATGAGACTTCCACTGGGGAAGTCAAATGTGAGGGAGGCAACCTTTAAGGTAGATAAGTGCATGAAAGAGAAGGAAGATACATGTTCATGCTCAGATGAAGAAGAGGCCAAATTTTTCAGAATATTGGATAAAGGCATGGGTAAATATAAAGGTAAACTTCCATTTAAGTTCTTTAACTATGGAAGAGTGGGGCACTGTGCATCTAAATTTCCTCATAAGAAAACAAAGAACCAACCACAGGAGATAGAAAAAAAAAATGGAACAAAGGGAAGAGATTCAATACAAAATCGTTTTATGCTCAACAAGATAGTAGTGCATATGAAAGCTCAGATGAATCCTCAAATGAAGAAGGAACCTTTGAATTTGTTTTGATGGCCAAGGAAGAGCTTGAGGTGTATACTCAGCAAGATAGAAGTGCATATGAAAGCTCAGAGGAATCCTTAAATTAAGAAGGAACCTTTGAATTTGTGTTGGTGGCCAAGGAGGAGCCTGAAGGATTCCTTCTGGAAGATGAGGAAGAAGGTGAGGTATATCTTGAGGGGGAGCTAAGGAGTGCCCTGGAGGAAATAGAGAGACTTAAACTCAAGTGCAGAAAACAGAAATACATTCTACTGAAATATGTGAAGGAAGAATCAGATTCAGAAAACCTCATTGACTTGAAAGTAGAACTTCAAGAAGCTAAGAAGGTGGGAGATATTATGCTAAAGAAAATTAAACATAAACATGAGGAGCAAGGGAAATCGGAAGAATAAGTGGTATCACTGAAAAAGAAACTAGAAAATGCCCAAAGGGAATTATCTATGAACACTCCACAAATGAAAAGCTTTGACCAGTTGGAAAAAATATTAAATTCTCAATGATCTACTTTCATAAAGGTTGGGATAGGCTATGAAGGATAAACAAGTAAGTCCAAGGTAGAAGATAACAAGAATATTTCTTTTGTAAAAGCTGTAAAGGATAATGAAGCAGCTCAAAAGATTCCTATAGAAGTAGAATCCAACAAGAAAATGATTTCCAATGAAGTAAACAGAAACAAGCAGCAACCTCAAAAGACAAAGAATGAAATGAAGAAACAGTGAGATAAAAAAGGCTCTTAAACTCCTGAATATGAATTGAATAAATTCGGAAGTTGTCAAATAAGATTCTTTCCTCCTATGGGAAATATCACTTGTTTTTCCTACCACAAATGTGGACATATTTTAGCATATTGTAAGACAAATAAAATCGAGTCCAACTAGCTAAATGTGCAGGAAATGAAAGGAATACCTTAATAAAACAAATGGAGAAGGAAATCTATCACCATGTACATAAATTATTTCCATGGCTATTGTTATGCATGCAATAATTTTGGACATAAACTTGTTGAATGTAAATTATGTTCAAAAGGGAGCATAAAATATTATACATCAAATCAAACGTACCTTGGTAAAATAGCATGTTATGTATGCCTCAAGCTTGCTCATAAAGCAAAAGACTGTAAACTACCATATACATTAAAGAACTCTAGACAAATGATGGAATCCAATCAGATCACACAAAACTGTGAATCAAAAATAAGTGTAGACATTATGAAGAAGCTCAATCAAGTATGGAAGGAAAAGTGAAAGGGGCATCAAGAAAGGGGCATCATGTTACTTCAATAACATAATGAATCCATCATAGTATCAGGGGAGCTACTGTAAGAAGCAACGAAAATATCTATCTATCAATAGATAAGAAGAAAAATCCCAGGGGGAGAGCATTTCATAAATAGTCCCCATAAAAGTAGTCCAAGAAGATCTCCTTGGAATAAGAAAAGCTAAAATTTTAGGAAGGGAAAGGACAATTCCGCTAACAGAGAATGGTAGAGGAAGAAGGATACCTGAAGAATTCAATACCAAATAGGTTAATGGAAGGAGAAAAGGCAACAAGCAACTATCATGTTATAGGGAACATCACCCATGAGAATGTAAGATAAGAATACAACAACACACTAAGTGATGAATGGTTAAAATCCCAAAAATTATGTTTCAAGCTATAGAAGTGGACAGATCCATAGAGGATGACCACTCTATGCATCACACTACAAGAATTAACAATGAAACACAATTAAGATGGATGAGTAAGAAAAATGTTTATCATCATGATATCATTACATCATTCATCAATAGAAGGTTCCCTTGAGAGGAAAGCAGTTAAATGAGTGATTAAACTATGAGTGTTATGCCCTTGTAGATTCCAAGTAAAGAAATTGAAGATGTCTTCCCGAAGATCAATTTTTTTAGATCAGCTGAATTGCATATAGAGAAACAATGATTATGGAGTAGTCCTAGAAAGGAATATGCAGTGACATTGTTTTAAACTAGAATGATAGAATAAGAAAAAGGTTAATGATGCCAAGATTAGATTTAGTATATTGATGTTGTCTCTTGAGAACAGTGGAGAGCTCAATACTAGAAACTATGAAGGTTGTCTTAGCTATGGGTGTATGTGCAAGCTAAAGAGAAATTACTGCATGGATTATCAAATTAGTATCAATTGGTATTTGGAATAGGCAGCCTGCCTATTAGCAGAATACAAAGTGTGATCGATGGAGCAGTGGTATGGTACAGGTCCTCAGCATCAGATTATTATGGAAGAAGTACATCAATGTAGTATTCTCAGCGTTTTCTGCATTATTAAAGCATGAAAGGGTCAGTAAAAGTGCTAAATTATCATTATCTTTTCTACACTTGAAGTATTATATTGAGAATTGAAGCAATATCGATTTCTAGATATAACTGCATGTCTTCCTCAAGTCAGTATAGCTACATCTTCAAGGCCTCTTTCTTAAGATCATTCATAAAACTGTGTGAAGTTTATTTGTTGAAATATCAATTAAACAACCTGAAGATGTTTTCCTTAAGATCATCATGATAGAACAGTTAAAGTATCTGAAGTATGAAGGACTAGCTATGTTAATATTACATTTGAAGCTCAAGAGTCTTGCATTGATTCATCTAAAGCCTACTTCAGCAGAAAGGAATTACTGGTATTTCACCATTGAAGAGAGGTTGATTATTGACATACATACCCCCTTATGTCTTAAATAAAATTGCATAGTTGATAAGTGAGACAGACCAATACTTTGAATGTATCTAGCCCGAAGGGTTATTTTGAAAGTACTTTGTACAAGTAGTAAATTATTTTGCTCTTTTAGATAGAAATATATTGTCTAATATTACAATAAGTTGTAAGATATGGTTTGATTCATTATTCACATCAGTATCAAGGGCCTTTCGACTTTTAGTGTAATATCCATGTCAGCAGTCTAGCACATATCACCACCAATAGGTAGTAAAGGTGAACCATAGCTATAAAAGATATATTGGCATCATCATATTTGAATAGACTTATACTATAGATATGTATCCCAGATGAAGATCATAATATGGAATGAATTATATTAGGAGAAGAATTGATATGTCGTATGGAGAATTTTCAGTATTTCAGTATTGTTCCAATGTTCCTTCCCTGATTATATAAGTGTGTTCTCTGAAGTGTCGTTATCATCAATTTCAACTTTATACAAATGCAAAGAGTTTGTGCTTTGGGATGGTATGAATCTACTATGTATATACATACAAGTTCAATGATTCTCAAATTGTTCTCCCAACAACTCTTCTACACCAGTCTAGAGCAACATGGTATAAAGTCAGAGGAAGAAGGCCTAAACTCAACTCAGAGAGAGGAAATGAAAATATAGAAACTACAGTGGGAAATGTGCAACCCTTTTCCATTCATGTCAAAGGGGGAGGAAAATCAAGAAGAAGAAGAAAGTCTCTTCTAAAAAGCAAGCAATGAAAGACAAGAAACTTCTTAGAATGAAATATGGAGGAAGTCCTGCAGGAAGTATTGGAGTATTTCCATCAATGCCAAAGGGGGAGACATTTGGAAATATTTTCATCAATAGCAAAGGAGAACAAAGGATCAAAAGTAGAACTAGAAATAATGAAAAGGTAGACAAGGAGCAGAGGAAACAAATGAATAAAAGGCATGAGAGAAGCAGACAAAGCAGAGAGGAAGTGAATGCAGCTAAGAAATAGAGGAAAAAAATCAGCAAAAGTAGAGAGGAAGTGAATGCAGCTAAGCAGCAAAGGTAGAGAAGTAGTAAAAGAAGAGAGGTAGCGAATGTAGAGAGGTAGTGAATGTAGCAGAGACAATGAATGCAGCTAAGAAGGAACCAAAGGTAGCAAGGCAACAGACGAAGCAAAGAAGCAGAGACAATAAAGGCAATGAATGTAGCATAAGTAGTAGATGAAGTAGAAAGGCAGCGAATTTCTTTAGCACACAATAGAGGGCAATCAGATTTGCAAGAAATAGTGAGGACCAGAGATCTTACATAAAGGACAAGCAGGAAGAGGCGACAGCCAAGAGGAAGAGGCCAATTAAACCAAGATTATTAATCCAAGAGAGGGAGGTGAGAGCTGACAGATAGAGAGGGCTTTAATGAGTATGAAAATATGTATGTCGAGTGTGATAACTCGGGATGACATTCAATAGAAAAGACAAGCTCAAGAACAAGCACAAGAGGAACAACATGGAGAAAATGGAGTTACAGAGCAGGATAGTGTAAACAAACAAAAAAATATACTAAGGGAGAGAAGTCTTTGAAGAATTCGAAGGGAGGTGAATGGATGGTTAGGATTACGTCGCAAAAGATATGGATGACGAAGATCGAATCTCTTCTGGAGTGATTTCGCAAATTGTAACATTTAAAAGTTTAGCATCAAGGCCGTCACAGGGAAAATTAAGTTGTGTGCAATGAGAAGCAGAGAAGGGACACGTGGTGGAACGGCTAAAAATCGCATATTGCAAGAAATAGAGGTAACCACTAAGTTTAATGATTATAAGTTTCGAACTATGAAATAAGAGTAGTGACGTAAATTTGACATGGCAGTGACGTAAAGATGAGGTGAAAGTGACGCAAAGATGATGTGGCAGTGATGTGAAGGTGATGTGGAAATGATGTGGTGATGATGTGGAAATGACACGACAAGCTAACGTGGCAGATGACATGGCCCTGAATCCACAGATCACAGAAATTTATGATAGCATCGAAAGGTGACGTGGAGCTGACATGGCAGGGTGATGTGGCATGATGACATGGACCTCGCCTGCATACTGCACATCACGGTGCTTAAGGGATAGCAGGAAGGCTACCACAAGTTAAGTTAAAGTTTTGCGATGCAAAATGAAGGGACACTTTTCGACCTTGTGCAATATCGCATCCCGCAAGAAATAGGGTTTTAACTTCAAAGACATAACAAGGTATTTTGTTTTGGTTAAGCTACGGTAAGGATCAACCAATGTGATTCGATGAAGGGATTCTATGTGGCAGCACCGTGCACAAGCACTAATCATAGACTGCATGGTTTATGTTTTATAGCTATTGGTAGAGTGGGAAACCTTCGGGCAAGTATTTGCGATGAAATATGATTGGGTCAAGGTACCATAGGACCCGATAGCCCTGTTCCATGTATGTTAATACATGGGGTTGATTGCTAAACGTATGTATGTTAGACATGCATTGTTTATTCGATAAAAGTATGTATGTTGAAAAAACTCGGATTTGTAATACTTCGTTGTGTTATAAGGGATTTTTATGTGAGACATACCCCATAAGTCACAAATAAATGATATGAATGCAAATCAAAGGACCAGGAGCTCAGGTAGAGCAGTGTTGCGGCAGTAAAGCAAACGAAAAGGCTAAATGGGGAAGAAGAGTCGAGCTAAAAGGGGCAGTTATGTAGTAAAGTTGGAATATAACAACAGAAATAGAAAAGACAAAAGGATAGAGAGAAAAAGAAGACAAATGCAAGGAAAGCGAGCATAAGAGGACAAACGCTCAGCAAAGCTAAGAAACTGAAAGGGCTGAGTGAAATAATTTATTATAACTGTAAATATATTATTTATTTTATACTATTTGTGATGTAAATACAAGTCTCCATAGGCAAAGTAAAACTCCAATGTAATACTAAAATGAGTACATAGTGTTGTAACATCTTGAATGTATTGAGCGAGAAAATAATAAGGTGGAAGGCAAAGAGTCATACCTATTCATTTCATATTCACATATGGAATGCAAACAACTATGAGGTGATCTCTAAATATGATGTTATTGTCATATGCATAAATAGGCTAGAGAGTGGAATAAGAAGATAGAGATGATAGATAGGATGTGAAGATCCAAAGATGATATAAAACATATTTGAAGGCTAGAAGGACAACAGTGAAGCAGGAAAATAGAGCTGATATCCAGGTAAATCAGCATATGATTTAATTGTAGGGTGAGGAAGTTGGTACTTCCATATCAAGTTATATCTTGATAGATGTCCAGTTGTAGCTGATTGAGGTAGGAGCCTCCTATGGGTTGTAGCCTAGAGAAAATACATGGGAGTTGTTGCTGCCATTTCAAGTTGTAGCTTGATAGATGTCCAGCTGGAGCTGGTTGAGGTAGGAGCCTACTATGGGTTGTAGCCTGCAGAAAACAGATGGAAGTTGGAGCTTCCTTGCCAGTTGTGGATTGTCGAATTTGAGGTAGTAGCCTCCTGTAGGTTTGAGCCTAAAGAAAATTAGTGGTGAGAGGGAGTTGGAGCTTTCCTTTTCATCACAACAATAATAAGATGTGGTTTCCTCCATTACATGTTTCCACTTATATATGTTTTCCATATGCATGATGATTATGTTTTATTGTTTTGTATTTAATCTACTTAATACTTGATGCTCACATATTAATATTTATGTTAAATTACATATTAAGGTGGTCATGAAATGAAGGTGTAAATAATTTTAAAGGAAAGTTTTAAGAGTCCATGAATGTATTAAACTGATTCACACCCCCCCTCTGATTTTAACTAAGGGTTGAACAAGTAAAGCCTTTCCTTTTTAAAATATCACATTATAGCCACAGTCTTCCAAAATAGCAATTGAAACAAAACTCTTCTTCAGACCTAAAACATACATGACATATTTTACTTTGAGAGGAGAGGTAGAATCCCTATGAAAAGTAACAGTGCCGATGTCGGTTGTAATATACCTTTCCATCTCCCATATCGATGTGAATTTGGAGGTCCTTCTCCTCCAAATCCCTCAAGAATTCTTTGTTTTTGGTCATATTGTACGAGGTTCCACTATCCAAGTACCACACACTACCCATCATTGATGTCACCATGCATCCAATGAGGGTGAAATCCAACTAGAATTCTGAAGCAATAAATTAACCTGCTACTCCTCCCGATCATTTCTTGTCAGCCTTATTGTGCCTACACTTCGCGACTTACGGTCCCAGCTCATGAAAATGAAAACATTTAATCTTTGACAAGTCCTTCTTCTTTGTCGTTTTACTAGAATCTCCTTTGGATTCAGATTTATTCCCTTTAAATTTAATTTCCTTTGAAGCCAAGGTACATTTCTCCTCATCCTCATGGTTCGATTAGGTTATATATCTAGTGTTCTACCTTATCTCTTCTTGGATGAAGTTGGACCAGAAATTCTCCCACACTGCTAGCTTCTCCATCCTATTTACCGAATCATGGTAGTTGTGCCAACTCTTGTGAAGGAATAGAAGTGTTAGGATAATCGTATCATCTTCAGCAACTGTAACACCAAGACTCCCAAGCTCACGTTGAAATTGGGTGAAATTGCTAAAGTACTGTGGTATTTTTTCACCCTTCTCTATCTTGATTATACTGAGCTTCTCCTTCAATTCCAACATCATGTGGTAAATTTGAATCAACTAGTGTTTCTTTGAATATGTCCTTATCAATGAAATCCAATCCATTATCTTCCATGAATTCTTCCATCTTATTCTTCCAGGAAATGTAACTCGTGATACCCCGAAGGCATAATCGAGTCTCAATCCATAAAACAACATCCTGCTAGATCTAATGAATGATTTTGCAAATTGTATTCACCTACAAGAAAAACTTCAAATTATTCTCTTTTATTTTGATTCTTTCTCTGATACCATGTAGAAAGTCCTTGTAGATTCAAATTGCAAATTTAATTTATTAAAAAATTAAACTTCAATGTACTCTAATCATTATCAGAAACAATTAAATGATCATGAAATCACGAAGCATACAAGATAAAGAATTAATTCAACACATTATACAATTATTTCCTAGGGCCTAAAAACTAATGCTATATTTTTATTGAATTATTCAGAAAATATGAGAAGATTACCATGCTTTTATCAAGCCTGAGAAACCTCCACACTATCTATGTATGTCTCACTACTTCCTAGACATGCCTAGTCCTATACTGAACCAATTTTCTTCTTTCCCATCCCTATTTCCCTGTGTTGTTTCCTTGTGAATTAACCCCGATTAATTACAAAAATTCCTCATCCACAAATACACATTACATCATCGACCTTCTTCTGACTGAATGCACCACCTTCACAATTCAGATAAGTATACAACTGATAGTAAACTACCCTTCAAATCTAACCTCAATTGGGTAACTGTTAGATCACACATGCATGAGTTATTTATTTATGAATCATCAGTTAACTGGGTGAATACTAAATCTTATCTCCACTGCTAGACATCCCTCCATCAGTTGGAACTAGTTTAACTAAATTTAACTTAGCTAAACTGAATGAATTGATTACAACTCAGAATAAACTCAACAAGGGCTCCTATAAACTAGGAACCACTCCACATGACTCAAGTTATACCCTCAACTCAAATTGACTGAACTAGCTAAGTCAGACTAACTTAGTTTACCCATACAAGTTGTCATGTGATGTGGAATTACAATTTTCTTCTAATTTAATTCAACGAAAAATAAAACTAGAATCTTCCTTGGTAATGTTTTCAACAAATTTTGGGTGTCCCATGACGTTGAATCCACATGCTAGTAGGTAGAAAGATGGTGGAAAGATTACTAATTTGCAATATAATTTTTTTTTACTTCACATTTAGAGCTATTTAGAATTAAGAATTCACTCAACAATGTATTTAAGGATTTTTCAGTATGATCATTAGAGAAATTTTGAGCTTAATAGTGGCCATTAATAAAATCTATGTACTTCTAACATAGAATTTAAAACATTTTATGTGAAACTTTTCTATGATTTTTGGGTCCCAAAATTCTAGAGTGATATTGAGGGAGCAATCAAATGATTTTGGTAAATTAGGGGACTAGGGGTTGTCGTGGAATTCCATGGTCCCAATTAAACATTTTATCCATTTGACAGTTCTTTCCAATCAACTATCATGTGCCACAAAAAATTATTATATGGAAAGGTTTCTCCAATGGGAAGTTGGTGTACATAGTAACCATATTGATTCAAGTAAACCATTTGGAATTCACCTTCTAGGATTTTTTTTTTCTCCTCCAGGGTTCTTTATTTATATTAACACATTATTCTTTCAACGTCTTGTAATAGATTTTGTGAATTCGCATGATCAACATCACTCTATATTTAAAAATAACTATAAATATCCTAAACCATTTTATTTATGTAGAATTTTTTTCATTTCATTTATTAAAATAACTAATGTTTTTACCATATTACTATGTTCTATATTATATTTCTCTATTTTTGTTTAATACACCTTTCTTCCTTTCATTTTTTTCTTCTACAACCTATTTCAGTCTTGTCAGAGAAATATGATCCATGTTATATCTCAATGCATTCCTTCATTGATGTTTGGATAGAATAAGTTGCGTTGCAAGCTTGTTTCATTTACGAACAATTTATCTCACCAAATTATGTGGTCACCCATGGTGGATGAAAAGAGAAATGATAAAGTGAGAGATTCTGCCAACTTATGGATTGAGGAAGCAGTCACACAATGTAGGAATTTGACAATGGAAAATGCTTCCCATATTGATCAATGAACTCCAACAACAACCAAGGAACCTTTAGCCAGTAACTATTTTGGAGGTGTGACACCATTCAAGGTATAAGTAAACTTTGATATCCCTGCATTTGAAGGCCAAATGGATGGTGATGATTTAGAGAAATGGTTAAACATATTATATTTGGAGTACTAAAAAATAATAATAATGAGAATATCCCATTTGCACTCCTAAAATGTACTCCTAAAATCCCCCCCCGAAATATTGGTGGCAAGGTTACAAGGAGAGAGATAATGAATATAATTTTGCAATATTCAAGGAAAAAAATTGTTTGGAAGATATTTCTAATGCCCATATAGAGGATTTCTACCTTCTATGGAATTATAGTGACCAACACATGAGATGGAAAATGTTGCAAGATGAAAGAGATTATACAATGTTGGAGTACACCAATATTTTCCATCTGCTGCACTAAAATATTGATATCAAGGACTTTGGGTTGCAAGTAATACTATGTAAAGTAGTTATATACGTAGGTAGTACCAAATGGGGATGTATTTTTTAGACATGTTCTCACTAGGAGTTATGAATCAATATGTTTTCAAACTTTAGTAGAAACAAAATTAGAGGAATAAGTGGAAATTTGTCTCTAAATCAAATAAGAGAGATTATAGAAAAGGTAATATAAACTCACAAAACAAAGGACATATGAAATATTTTTTAAATATTAATTTCAAACATGGTTTAAAAATGGATTTATACATGCAAGGAAGTTAAATTATTGAAAATCCATCCATTGATTAAGAAGCGAAAATGAGAATTTTCCACCATTTTTGTTTCTCAACCCTACAATTGGAATTTTTAGTTAGAAAAAAATTAGTATACCAAATTCAAATATGGGAAACATATATCGAAATAATAAAGGTCAAAGGTTACTTCCTATAGGTGATATTTTCTTCTAATAAAAGGAGAGGTGGACATATATCTAGAGGTGATGACATGATAAAATTCATATTCTAATTACTAAGAATTGAAAAAAAATGTTGTTCAGTGAAATTAACAGAGTGATGAATACTACGAGAGTTAAACCCTATAATTTTATTACTCTGTGGAAATGAAAAAACATGTGACATCAACAAGAATGTGAATGTGTGAAGGGGGGTTTTCATTTCATATTCTAATGTAGCTTCCACAAGTCATGCCATGTTTTAAGACACGTTTTTAAAATTATATTTTGAATCCACTCCCCATTAATCATCATGCATCATCATCAACTAGCAGCATGGTAAATTTTTAATTGGATTTGTTAAATTTCTTGTTTCAAACATATTTTAAACATGCATTTGGAAATGTAATGAATTTATTCTTGAAAAATTGAACTATTGATTGAGAGATGGCAATGAGAATATGGCAACATCTTAGATTCTCAACCCTACGAGCAAGATTTGTAATTATAAAAATGATTAATGTGGAAAAATTAGGTAGTGGTGATTCTTATAGGCACAATAAAAGTTAAAAGTTACTAACCATGATTAATCTTTCCTTCCCATAAGAGAAGAGAAAATATCTACCAAAATTAAATGATATGTAAATATGGTTACTTCATAAAATACATATGGTATTACCAAGCATTAAAAAAATTACCATACACTACATTTAACAAAACAACATGAAAACATAACAAAAAATAACACAACTCTACATCACTAGAGCTTAACCCCACACTTCTATTTCTCTAAAACAATAAATAAAAATACGACAAGGAGATCGTGAAACCTATGAATGAGGGAATATGTTCCAAAATCCATTAGAACTTTCACAAGACAAGCCAGGTTTCAAGATAGACTAAATATCTTATCTTTTAATCCACTTCTGACTAATCCACCTACATGTTAAACAATGAGTGATATTGTAAATTTTCAATCATAATTGCTAAATTCTTAATTTTAAAGATTATTCAAACATGAAATTAGGCATTCAAAGAATTTACTGTTGAAAAATCCATCCATGAATGGAGAGGAGACAATGGGAATATCCAAGCATATTTGCAAATAAACCCTACAATTGAGATTTGTAATTAGAAAACAAATGATGCACCAACATCGAGTAGTGAGGATGCCTCGATGTAAGAAAAGTTGAAGGTTATTGTTATTTCGTACACGTTATATTTCCTTCCTCCAAAATGAGATGAGTATATTTGTTGAAATAGTGGGATATCTATATCTATTTAAATCATAAAACACATATATTATTTTCCATGCCTAATAATAAATTACATACACTACATTTAACATAGTGACGTGGAAACGTAATTGTCACTAAGAAAGAGCTAAAGTATACTTCTTGTCATTGTGTTTTATATATGGGTATAGATTCTTTGTTTGAATCATATATTGGAGGAAAATATCTAGAACAATTTTCATTGCCTTGGTTATATCGTTCAATGATGTATAAGCGCTTGGTATATCCTAAGTAAACACCGCTACAGTGGGAACCAAACTCGCGTAGTCTACAAACGTTAGCATGATGAAGCTAATCTAGAAGTGTTTCATGATGAGAATAAATTAATGGTGCCATATTCAGGGGTCTCATGAAGTCACTCTCGTTTATGGATGATTTAGTGTAATTCCATTACTATTTTCTAAATTTGGATTATAGCAAAAAGAGCCTTTAATTAGGTTCAAGTTATTGTAACTATGCAATATATTTGAAACTGGGAGTTCTTGAGCCTGCAAACCATTTCAAATTAATATTCTTACATTTTTTTTTTTTTTTCTTAGATATGGTTAGAATTCTTGAATTTTTTTTACGAGGTTGTTTTTATTTCAGAAAGTTGTAGATTCTTCAAACAAGAAAAATAGAAATTTATTATGTACTTTGGAAACCTCAATACTCTTTGAGATTATCTCAGGCTTAGCAAGATTTTTCTTTATCCAAGAGTTGTGGTAATCTTAAATATCATTATCTATTCTTTCAGGTAGATGGGATTATATGTATGCCTAATTGCACATATTTAACACATTAAAAGATATCTTAACATCAATCCAACCCAGAATTAATAAAATGATGAAATAGAATTACCTAACCTCATATCAACTACAAAATAGTTGATCCATCATAATATGTAACTCTTTCAATAATGACTTTTGAATACCTTCCATGGATGTAAATATGAATTGATGCACAACCATGATATATGCATTAAGATTTTAACAATTTTATTTCAAGTGGGAAGCAAGACTCTACTCACAGTAGAATCTAATGCATAAAAAATCCATAGTTTTGTTTGTTGTTCCACATATTATTGTTGGGTAAGGAGGGTTTATAGCAATAGGTAGTGTTGGTCCAACATTTGCATCGAAAATAGTTCCAAAAATATGGAGCTTTTGTATTCTCTCGATTTATTGGAGATTTGACAAAGAGCCACGGCCTTGGAGTGGATTCACCATGAAAAGCCCCCAAAAGTTACTTTCCCAGTTATTGGTGTGAAAACTCTCTAAAATAAACTTTGCAAACTACCTTAAATGGTTATGCTCTTGAACCCCATCACTAGAGAATAGAAGTGTTTAAAGATGACGAGTGAAGCCTAATAAATGTCAGATTACTTGGAGCTAGATCCTTCGAAGGATAATATTAAAGTTGAACCTATCCTTGTGACTCATCTTTCTCACTCATAGCTGAGGCTGGGTCCACACATAGGTTGACGAGGTTATTTAGAAGGATCTATTAGATTTTCCACATCACACTAACAACACATCTTGAAACACAACAACAGAATATGGAAGTGGGATAGAGAAAGCATTCACGGAGTTGTCACATTATCTCAAGGAGCTCCTTTGGAGATGAATGCTAGTTGAGTATCAGTTCTCATATAAATGAATGCCTCACTCCATGAATAATTCCTCTAGACTCTGGTCTAACACATAAAATAATGACTATTGAGTATTGATGCCTATATAAATGAATGCCTCAAGGCATAAATAATTAATGTTGAGTATCAATGACTATAAATGAATGCCTCAAACCTTAATAATGCCTCTAGATATCCTCTAGGTTTTGATCTAAACATTTAAATTCAAATAATATAAATATTCTTATTGGCTTGAGAATGGGGAAGACGAGGATGGAGAAATTGAGGAAGCATGCCACAAAGAATTTTATAGAGTAAAAAGAGCTATCTAATTAAAAAAATATTTAAATTAAGTGGTTTGTTTTTTTAATATATTTTTTCATATCGTCTTTAGAGAGACAAAAATGAATTTGTCTCTAGTGAAAAAAACTAAATTGTTTCTATTGAGACAAATGAAGTTGTTTATTAAGAAACAATAATTTATTTGTTCGATATTATCTTTATAGAGACAATTTTTTAAGAAAATCATTCGAAACACTAGCTTAAAGAAAATACTTATATTTTTATTTCACAACTTAAAATAA
>JAXQQM020064751.1:0-23895 GCA_034641835.2 Pinus albicaulis
AAAAACCGAAGGAGATGTAGCTGGTGCTGAATTAGAATTTTATACTTCTTTACTAGTAACAGGATTTTTACTTCCATATTCTTGCGATCGTGTCGGAACCATTACTTGAGACATCATCAAAATATCTGTTGATGTATTGGAAGAAGATCCAATCATTTTTCTATCTTGAACAAGAAAAGGATCCTTCAAGATAGCAACAGTGGGTGAACCTTCGACGAACTTAGATACCTCAGACCTATGTGGACATTCCTTAGTGAAATGATCCTCTTCATAGATAAGACAAGGATAATGAGGTTTCCATTTATCAGTCGGCTCATTTATCTCAGCTTTTTCTTTGGGAGATGAAGTCATTTTACTTTTATTATTCCCTTTCTTCTTTTTTCCAGATTTTGACTTTGTGGTATATGAATCTACAATGTGGATATCTGCAGAAGTTTACAGGGAATAATCTCCTTTTGGTGAATCAAGTAAAGTTATTATGGGAGAAGTAACCTTTGAATATTTCTTCTTACTCTTAGTCGTATTAACTAAACTGATTACACCATCAGCGGAATCAGATGTTGAAGGAGTTGTTGTTATCTAACCAAGACACAGTAAATCAGGAATTTTCTCATACAAAGTACCTGACTGGGTATATACCAAGTCAAGATACTGAGCTTGAGCAATGACTTTTTCTTCTGTAACAACTCCTCCTTTAGCTAGATCTTCAGTGATTTTGGGTAGTAATGATTTTATAAACCATTCTAACAATATCTAATCCGGAATAAAAACTTTCACCAAACGTCTTCTACGTCTCCATTCATGTATGTGATTTGATATGTAAGTAGACGTAGATTGTTTTAGTGAAGTTAGCAATTCCGTGCCATTATTGTATCTGACTGGAAACTGAAAATGAGTTAAGAAAGTGGTTGCTAGAGCATTGAAATTATTAAATGAGCCTCGTGGTAGTTTAATGTACCATTTGGCAGCTAATCCTATTAACATTCTCTGAAAAATTATTAGTCGAATGGAATCGTCGATCAATGAGTTGGATGCACACCAGAGGTGGTAAGTCATGACATGGTTAGAAGGATCCTCTCCTGATTTTCCTTCAAACTTTGGGATATCACTGGGAAACTTATTTGGCATTGACAGCCAATACGGATGATAATAAATGGGATCATTCGTAAGGCGCGTCAAGTCAGGTAAATCCAAATTTGCTATGAATTGCAACCGATAGTTAGGATCTTGTTGATAACCTTGTGAAACTAAACCAGTTCCAGGAGGAGGATATCTAGGATATCCTGGAATAGCCTATGCATTTGGAATCGGAACACCCCCTGGATAACCAAGAATAACCGGACCATACTGGGGTTGAACATGTGTTTGATATGTATACCCAGGATACAGGTATACTGGATTTTGTGGAACAGGTCCATATGGATTTTGCCGTTGATACGGTTGATAGGTAAACTAAGGCTGGCTTGTTATAACTGTACTTGTGCCAGGTTGTCCTGGAGGCATCTGAACAGTAGTCTGAATTGTAGGTCCAGGCTGTGGAGTAGAAACTTGAGGAATCTGAACCGATATTTGAGGGGCATTAGAAATAGGAGTTGTAGACACTCCAGAAATAGGCATGGTGGCTTAAACAGAGGTTGGAGCAGCAGTTTGTGGTGGAGTTCTAGGTGTACTCGGAATGGGCTACTGAACTGTGCCAGACGCAGGTACCTGAACAGTAGGTTGAACAGGTTGGACAGGTTGTTGGATGTGAGTATAACCATTCGGTTGTCCAGGTTGATAATAAGGTACTTGTACATTTGGCTGCAAATTTTGTTGAACTTGGGATGGATCCCACACCATATTTACTTCGGGATATGAAGGTCCCATTGAAGGTTGTACATAAGAAGGACCACTGCCAGGTTGAACATATGGCTGATAATTAGCTGGATAATTTCCACCTCCTTGTAACATTTGTTGTTCCAGATAGAACCTTTGTCCTAAAGGAGGTTCTGGACCTTGAGTTGGATACTGACCTTGAGGTTGATATTGACCTTGAGGTATATATTGTCCTTGGGGTGTGTACTGTCCTTGGGGTTGATATTGACCTTGAGGTATGTACTGTCCTTGGGGCATGTATTGTGCTTGGGGTTGATATTGACCTTGAGGTTGCCCCCCAGGATGTAAATTATTAACTTGAGGTTGCCCCCCAGGCTATAAATTATTAACTTGAGGTTGCCCCCCAGGCTGTAAATTACTACCTTGAGGGTTAGGTTTTGGAATGTTTCCAGACATTATATAAACTTGTTCACTGTACAAAGTTTCGGTATTTGATTCATTTGGACCAAATGATAGTATAAATTTATCGAGAAAAGGAATGAGCAGAGAGCGACTGATATCCTGCAGGAACAGATGGACCACCATACAAAAAAAATTCTAGAGATTTAGAAAACATAGATGACTCACCTGACATGTTTAATGGAGGTTTATAACCTCTTGGCGTAGAAGGAAAGGGAATTCGGGGTGGCAAATAATTCAAACCAACGTTCTGTAGAAATTATGTCAATGAAGAATACCAAGCGTCTTGCCTAAAAGGACTGTAAAAAATTGATTCAAGTTCTCTAAGTTCTAAAGTTTCCTGAGTTGAAGGAAGAACAACTTCTTCTTCTGTGTTAGTAACTTCTTCAATACTAACCAGACCAGGAGGAAGATCTTCTGTGATCCGATCCCTCACTCTGGGTGAATCAGGATGACCAGGAGTTGGAGTAATGAACTCTAAAGTAGGCTCAGACGTAGCAGACTCATTTTCTGGCTCAGAAATTTCAAGTTCAGTAGATGCTAATTCACTTGTTACAGAGGTAAGTTCAACTAGTTCGGAAATAGAAATTTTCTGAGGAGTATCCTCTGCTGCTTGCGGTTGATCTACTTCATACTCAGGATGGATAATTATGGATGTTTCTTTCTGTTCTATTGATCTAGTCCCAGATGTCTGTCCTTTTTCAGATTTAATTCTTTCTAATTGGCTTGGTGTATATTCAGGGGGTTTCCCCTGCATTCTACGTGATTGTCTCAGTAATTCAGCCATAATTAAAACTTTTAATCACACGCAATCAAAGAAAACTTCAATAAAAACCCTAAAGCCTCTAAGGAAATAGTCAAATGAATCACACGCCTATAAAAATCTAAGAGATCAATCCATGCACAAACAGTAGATTACCGCACTAAAAACACTAGTTGGTGATGAAATCCAACATCGTATAATTTTAATGCAGAAATGGTGGTTGGAACGGTTACCCCAACAACCTGCTTAATGAAACAAACCAATGCAAGTTTCTCCACTTAAACCATCTTGAGTGAAGATAACCCTCCAGAGATTCCAAGTGATTCTAGTCGACATCTGCTCCAGGTACAGTGGGACCTTCCCTCCACTGTAACCTTGGGAAAGAATCCTAAATTTTATAGCCACTAAGGTCACCAACGGGAACATATATACCTGGGGGGGCAATCTACGATCCGATATACACGCAAGGGCAGAGTAACAAGCTCAATCCCCTTGAAGGCTCCTTGAAATAATCCAAGGTTTACCGACAAGTGACCCCAGGCTCCTCGAAATTGGTCTATCCGAGGTTTACCATTTTTAGTATGTGCACATCTTCTATTGTTCCAAATGAGATAGGTATGATTAAATCACTGGTTCAGATATGATCTCGTGCTTGACTCCTTTAGGAGGAGCTTCCCAGAGTATACATGCTACAATTGGATTTTCCTACTGAAGATTGACTACTTGTTTGTTTTAACTGCCTTGGAAAGTTAGCTAAAACCTATTCCAAGACACTAGCCTAAGCTATGTTGGTGGAAAAGAGCCCTAGAAAATATAAAATTTCTAGATTGATTTTAATTAAGCGTTACTTTTAGTTTGGTTGTTTCTTAGGTCAAAAGGTATGGAAGTGAAACTTCGATGATATGTAATGACCCGACTCAAAAATTTCCTATAATGCATCTATATGAGAAACAACTCATTTCTTGTCAATGAAATCTATTTAGAGGAAAGAGTTGAGAGATTTCAATAACTTTCAAAACATTAATTCTTTCTTTGCTACATAAGAAACTTTGAAAATAAGACAATTTGGAGAACTCAATTTCATAGAAAAAAGATATTTTGCTCAAAATGAAATTCCCTATTCAGATGAAATCAGAAACAAGAATCAAACTTCTTCCAAAAGAAAGCTAAAAGTCTTTAAAATTATAAAATTCAAAACTAAAAGAAAACTCTAATCTTGAACTCTATCTAAAAGTTGGAGGATGTTTAAGCTTAGTTTGTAATCTAACCAAGAAACTTTCTGCTTATTTCAACAAGAAACTAAAGCATCCAATAACGGTTTTAAAATGAAATTCAGACCTTATCAATCTAAAAGGTTTTCTAAGTTTGCAAATGAAAATAAAATAAATTTTCATAAGAGTAATAATTGCATTAAGTTCAATGGCTCAACAGAAAATTGATGACATACCAAGTCGCTGAGATATATAAAAGTTTCTGATTCAGAGCAACGAGAGGACAAGGCAAACACTTACTCATAAAAAGAAAACTAGCTAAAAAGATCACTTCAAACACAGAAATTATTGAAAGAAACTTTCATAGAGATCTTTGACAATCAAGAAAAATTGGTATAACAAAAAATAATCAAGTAACGGGATTCCAGAAAACTGAATTCTTACTTTTTCAAAAATTTTCTAGCAGTCCGTAGTTTTTAATGGAACAAGGTGTGGTACCACACTATATTGCACTAAAATTTGCGGAGTCTACTGCTCTGTTTTTAAACAAAAAGTGTGGAAGGTAGGAAAAGTACAAAAAAAATAAAAATACAGATTTATAGTTAGGGATCCTATTGAGTCTTCTACCCAACCCAATTTTGAGCTAATCAAATCAAATAAATTTCAAAGAAATCCTTCAAAAATCAAACTGAAAATGCAAAAGAAAACTAAGTTCATATTTTCCCCAACAGAGTTGTCATTTTGTTAGATGGACAAATCCTTCTTGCGGACAAGAACGTTCTCCCCAGTATCCTAAGGATATCCAGAAACAAATAGACAAATACAAACCATTTTATCTAAACCATTATGCTTCAGAATTATTAATTAACTATGGAGAGATTCTCCTACCTGAATTCCAATGCTTACTTGATCTTCAATCCAGTCGTTCCAGAAGATATCGATCCAGTATGTAAGATCTGTAATCAATGAAAAGAAAAAAGAGATCAAAAGCACCTGCAAGATATAATAATTCAGAAACAATAATCTATCTTAGTGATCAAGGAATCTAAGAATTAAATTATTCAAAAGATACATGAACAACTTAATGAGAAAATAGAATCCATTTGTATTAACTTTGAATGAAAAGAAGAAACCTTACAACCTTGACACCGTGATGTTTGTACAGGTTCTTTCGGGGTCCTGAACAACCGTTTTCCTCAGTTTGAAAAGACTCCAACTCTTTGAATTAGTATGAAACTATGGTCATGAGTATGTAATCCTTCTCATGTCAATGATGCCAAATGTGGAGAGTATAATTTCTTCAGCAATTCACCTCAAAACAACCAAGTTCTAAGTACCCTTGAGACTAAAACATGGTCTCAATTTATAGCAGAAGAGAGGTATTTTCAGTTCCAATAAGGAAGGGATAAAGCCCTCTCATAATGGGATTTTAGCTCCAAAAACCAAGGGATAGCTCCATTAATGAAGGGATAGAAGTTCATGAATGGAAGGGGCGAAGCTCGACCAAATAGCTCTTCTAGAAGCCTCCAGATGGGAAAATATTCAACCAGCTGGGGTCCATAGTTTTAATTAGTAGAACGTGTGGGATGTGCCGCAGGTTTTAGAGCAATAAATCGCAGTACCGCAGGAAATGACTAGGAAAAGTGCGGAGTTAGGCTTTTTAGGGTTTTAATGAGATTTTTCCCAATTCCAAGACTTGATTTAGGAACTTTATGATTTTGGACCTCTAAGGGAGAAATAAATAGGTAACGATGAACCCATATAGACAGCTAAATTTCATGGTGACAAATTTTAGTGTAGCAACAACATCAACCACAGAATCATATTCATGCCTGTCGACCAACACTGTTAGGCCCGAACCAGTTCCTCACGGCCTCGCATAAACCAATTCCCCCTTAGAAATATTGTTTCACTTTGATGAAGATAATATATAGGCCATGACGGAACCAGATTTTCCATGGGACTCAATTCATCACCGCTTGTTTTTTATTCCAGAAAAAGTGTTCGTGCCTAGCAACCCAGAAACCCAGGATATATACGCCATTGAATCCAAATATTTCCTCCCATATTGGAAGGTAGACTAGATCAAAAACACTATCCCAGTGCCCAATGCATTTGAAGAATGGAATATGTCAAATATTTTTCCAACCATTAAGGTGAATATCTCAAGAAAACCAGGAAAAACCAAAGAAATATCGCTAGGGGAAACATTCTCCCCAGATGAGGTAATCGCTTATACAAACTTGTTACAAGAGTACAAGGATATATTTGCATGGGATTATTCGGAAACGCTAGTGCTTAGCCCCACCATCATAGAACACCACATTGACACCTGGCTTAACATAGGTAAACACCCCACTTTACACATGATAAACACCATTATAGGTCGGTAGATCCTTACTCTCGATGGCATCCATCACTCATGTATACCATACACCACAGTTCTGGAGCCATGGCCATAAAATACAAGCCTGGGAAGTACTTCATGTTCATTCATCCATCATACATCAAGTCAATTTTTACCCATATCATGTTAAAACCCCTTTCCTAGGCTACCATTCTCACAAGCAGATCAAAAATCGCACCATTGCGTCTCACACTTGGCCTATCACACCCCCATCTAAGACAATTTTCATCTGATTCATCACCCCCGCACCGAGACCAACCAATGGAGCCCCCACCCTCAGGAAAACACACTCCTCACATCATAACGACGAATTATTTCATGTTTATCGGGGCACCCGTCTTCATGATTGTACATCCAAACCCATTCTATACTATTTTGGCAAGTGTACAAAGATTTTTTAGAAGAGAACTCCCACCCATATATTTACATTTCTCACTTGACAGCAGCCCCCATTCACCCTTGGTCAGAGCTATGCATTATTTACCACATCCAACCATGACACTCATAACAACCATACACCCACCCTAGATGTCCTACCGACTCTAGGAATTTCCTCAGCAGAAAATTATTATGACTACAGCCACTCGTATTTATAGCTCAAACCTTGGGATACTTAACTACCATCATCAGTTATAACCATTTCTCATCATCATGCCCAGTTAACCCATCACACCATGCCCTGCTACATCAGAAACCCTGATCCCTTGCATTAGTACTCATCTCGGTCGATTGATGCTTCCTTCTTGTCGACTACAACAAACATTTTCCAAGAAGGAGGTAGTACCTTGGATGACTCCTCACCTCGATAGGGGCATCCCCAGATGTCACTATGGGAATTATCATTTCCCATTGATGTCATCAATCCTCTTGACATTCGACTTCAAGACAAGCTTTCATGTCAAGATGGTATCATACTTCATAACCGTTGCACTCTGTCAAAATTTGTCGAAGACCCGTGACTTGATAAGCATCCATTTCAATAATTCTTACATGGGAAGGTCCCCAACAGTCAAAGACCCATGCATACAATGAGAAATTTTTCTAAACAAACATGCCATACCAATATTATGCATGTGGGCACCACATTCAATCTTCTTTAAAATAAAAACACCCCCAAGGGCGTCACCAACCATCGTCATCAATCAACAGCAGGTCACTACCAAAAAGCGACATAAACAAAACCACCATTTGTCATATTAGCTTAATTAGTCAAAAAATCATGAGCATGGGACTTTCCCACCTCGTAGAAATATTTAATTCATTTTATCTCTTGTAGGTTTCCAACAGAGCATGGTGTCTTTTTTACTCATGATAAGGGGTATATCAATTCAAGTCTAAAGCAAGTTACTCTCTTTCTCTCTCTCAGGAGGACCACATAGACAAGAAACAATAATGCATTTCAGTTATACAGTTCTTCCTAGACCTCATACATTAGGGGGCAACTGTAAACACTGGAAAATCGTACGGGAAAAAGACATGAAAAAATGTTAAGCATAAGGTAAAGATATAGGTTTACAGGGAAGAAATACATTAGGAGGAGCTAAAAATTTAATTTTTCCTAAGGTTAGAAGACAAAAATTTTGGACCGCACACAGTGCAGCTTTTCCTTCGATAACCTTTCGGTCCTGGGGATGACAAAATGTCACCATCCGGGACCACTTGGCACACTTGGTGAAAAATATTCTCACTCAACCTAACCAAGTACAGTCTCCTTTGAGCCACTTTGAGTCTTTAGTGCAACACACAAAGGAATCATGCCCCCACTCTTTTGTCACCATCCATCTTAGACCAAGAGAAGGAGGGAAAATTTAAAAATGATCTATACAAGCCACCCTTGGGAAGAGAAATAGGAGACACATTGTTATGTTGGCCAAATTTCTCCATAGAAAACCAACTTGTGTTGTCTAGCAGTAGGAGGATTGGAAAGATTCAGTTGTTTGCCACCCAACACCTCAATCCAAGAGAGAGGAGTTCACCACATTCTTGTTGATATACCATCCTTTTAGAGGGAATAGAGGCTTGCTAAAAACTTGAGGGGAAGAGACCCCCTTGTCTTGGATATTGGAGCTTCGTAGCTCGAAGGATCCACTATAAGAGATTTATAATTCTATCTTCTACTACTACCAACACCTAATAAAGGGAGAAGCTCTCCATTGTTGATTTATTAGAGTGTTTTCTCTATTGATCGTGTATCTTGTGCATGTTGGTTTGTTTTTGTTTCATTGTGTATGTAGCATGTTATGTTTCCTTTTAACTTAGATTATTACATGTTGAACTTGTTCCACTGACATTTGACAAACATTTTTGACGTGTGACTCTTATGTAGGTAAGCAGCCTCCCTACTAAGCAAAGTGTATGTCATCCGCTCATGCACTGAATACACTACCACACACACCTAGAACCTCGAGTTGGTGTTAGAGCTTAAAATCTTGATGGTGCCTAGAGTGGCTAAATATTGTGTATACCTCAGTCCCACATGATTAGAGTACCCTAGTCAAGTATCTAATCTGTAGCACTGTGTGTGCTAGAACTCTTCATAGGTCATTAAATTTTGAGATCTTCCATGTACCTATGTATGTATGTAATTATCAATACATCCCTAGTTAAGAGGAAGTGTTGAATAATGTAACTGGTGTCAGTCTTCATAATTATATTTTCCAAAAGAAATTTTATTGTTAAATAAATTGACTTATTAAAGCATGGTTTTCCTGCTTGGTTCAATGATTTCTAGGTCAAAGTCTCCAGTGAAGGTTTCTAAGTTTTGCCTTGAGTTAATAGATTCATTATAATTTTTACTAGACACTTCTTGGGATTTTGTATCATGTAAAAAGAATTATTTTCGAGTAAAAAAATGTCATTTGTCACATCCACACCAATTCAACCCTATCCTCATGAAGTTGGCTTGGATTAGGGCTATTCGACCCAGCCAAATACTATATATAGAGAGGCAAATCGACCTATTTGAAGCACTCACTCAACAATTTCGATATGCAAGAGAAAGATGTAGAAAAGAGGAGTGAAGTTGTTGGAGAAGGAAGGAAGAAGCTAGGAATACATAAATTGAGTTATTGGGAAATATATCTCTCACACATGTAAAGTTTCTCTGCTAAAGGTAGGTCCAAAATTATGAATCAACAACAGGTCCAAAATTCTAAAGTTGGGGGTCAAAAATCTGTATTTGGGGGTTGAAATTATGGATCGTAGCTGCAACTAAGAAGCTGACACTTCGATACTTTGGTAGGGATCATCTACTAAAATGAAGGGCCAACTTGGTGATTGATGGAGGTAATTTTCTAGGTTTAAAGGGTCATGGATTGTCTCATCTTGATTTGAATATACTATTGGAAGTTTTGGACTGGGTTTTCCCTTAGGCAGGGGTTTTTCCCTACCTAAGTGCCTACATCTTGTGTTCCTTGTTGTGATATTCTTTGTTTGGAATTTGTCTTAATGAATGGAACTTAATAAATTGAAAGAAGAACTAATAAGAAGAAAATAAAAGTCACAAGAAAATTTCATACTCTAAGAGAAATATACCTAAAGATTATAATCCATATAATTCCCTATATTTATCAACAAATGGGTGTTTAAGGCTAGTCACCAACTCTATAACTTGGCTCGAAACAATTCCTAGAACAATTCCTAATTTTGCTTGAAGTTGATGTCTTCTACTAAATGGAAGTGCTTTCTAATAATGGTTTAAAGATAACAAAAAACTTTTGAAATGGTGGTTTGAAAATGACCACAAATTGGTGTATAGTAGAAGTAGTAAGTATTCTACTAAGTGTTTGTTTAAGGAGAAATACAAACCAGCTGGTGGTTTTGGGGTGACCACACACCAAATTATGTTAATAGAACATGATTGTGTCTCTGGCTACATCTCAAGCTCTAATTCTTGTTGAATCTAGCTCTAGGATCTAACTACTAGCTTTGGTTCTGGATAAGGCTCAAGCTCAATTTATATGACTTCGAAACTAGTGGCTGACTATCAATTCCCCCCTTATCAGATACAAGGTGAGAGGAAGTGCAAAAGAAAAACATGTTATTTATAGCTTAGAGAGGATGTGATTATACATTTTAAGGTCAAGCACATCATACAAAACATGTCACTAATGTTGAGATCTCTTCAAGAAATTTATATACCTAATCTAGTATTTATGCATGGAAGGTTTCCATTCCTAGAAGACTTTGCCATGTCATTGTAAAGTTAATTGTATAGTAAACAACGATGCATTTGAAAATATGGTGAAATTAGCCAACATAGAATTCCATTGTAGATTATGCCTCTACTAGAAATGATAGATGTAGGCTCAATCTCTGAGGGAGTATATCTGGAATTTCTCTGCTACATGACTGAGAGGGAGCCAAGTCTGAGAAAGAACTGGGTTTCTTTGACACAAATAATGTAGCACAGAAGAGTGCACATACAGAGGAGAACTTAGAACTTTGAGACATTGCAAATTGGCATGCATAAAAAGATGGGCACTTAGAGCTTGGACAAGATATGGACTGGCATGTGGATGGGGCATAAAATTGATAGGCCTGGAGAATTTCTAGGCTCTAATAGAGCTATATTTGAATTTTATTTGCAAGGAAAAGTATAGGTAAACAAAGGGAGGTCCAGTATCTGTTATCATAGCTATGATACCACTGTAATACTCGTGATAATGCAATACATAATTTAAATAAATTTCATATTCAAATATTATTCATATGAGACACATAAATACATAAGATTATGACCCCTGTTTTCATATTCCAAGATGTCTCTTGTACTTCTCATGACTCTTTATATTCACTTCTAGATTTTCTCCTTCCACACAAGTGAATATTATAATTTATAAAATCCCTAAGGATTACATTTCCAACTCTAGAACTAATTTCCCTTATAGGATAAATCCATCAATCCTCCCTTCGAATGTTTGACCCAACGAGTCATTTCCAATTTTCCTCTTTATATAAAGGAAATAATCCATTTGATCATTTCTAAGTATCACCCTTTGGGTTCCTTCAAAATTTTCTCATGATGCAAGGAAATAGGTCATCGAGAATTTTTGCAATATTACCATTAGGTGTTTTTGAAATACCCCACGATGTATAGAATTAAATTTTCAATCCATTTATAAAGATTTCATATCAATAACTTTTGAAATATCCATGCAATGCGATGAAATATTCCAACACACCATTGAAAATATCACCCATCAAAAAAAAATTAAATATCTACCTAATGTGAGGAAATATACCATCATGAATTTTTGTAGGATTATTTATTAGATTCTTTTGAAATGTCTACATGATGTTAAGAAATAGACCATCACAAAACTTTGAAATATTTCCCATACACAGGGCCATTGGCAAGATGCTTGGAAGTACCCTATGAGAGAATTTCCTTGCTCCTCTTTGAAGCAACAACCCCACGAGTATGGACCATCTAGAGCTATCAACCATTCTCTTGTTTAACAAAATTTCTTCCCTAATAAGCTGCAAATTTGATTAAAATCAAATAAAAAAATCACAAGGAATAAATATGTAAATATTACTATGGTTTCATGGGAGGTTTGACCAAAGAAAGTAGCTAGCTCTATTTTGCGAGTGATGAGATGATGATGGTACCAATGTTGTGAAAAGTGTTGGAAGTAACAATGAAGGAAATCTAGTAGTATAATCCCTTGGTATTGCAAAATGTATCATATTATTGCTCCAATAACTCATTGAAAAATGAATTAGTTATGATATATGTGACTCCCTGTCCCTCAAGAGAGACATGGGATTTGATCCTCTACATTGGCATGTTGCCGTAGAAAACTAGGGACCACCAATAGATTCCCATTAGATGGTTATTTGACTCAAAAACACCTACATAAATATACCTTAAGAAATTCAGATTGCATGCCTATGGATCAATGACCGAGACACTTTGAATGGTGTTTACAAAGAGAAAGATCCTGTCAAATAGGGCATGGGTTTTATATGAATGCATAACATAATCATGGAAAGTAGAAGGTGAACTTTTTTAATAATACCTTGACTTCTTGCAATAATAATAGCTTGGAAATCATGTGATGGAGAGACATGATGTGCTGGGATGAAACTAAGATTCCTTGTATCCTCCTAACCCCTCCTCTCTTTCCCATGTACATGCACATACTTCCCTTTCTAGTAGTTTATTATCTTCCCATTTATCGCTAATACCTAGTACTTTATTTCCTATATTTTAAAATGCTATAGGTTTTACAATTTTCATTACCAAAAACTAATAAAGAATTGTATAACATATTTTAAAATTATTAACTTATTTATATTTTATATTATTTTTAAAGACCTATAAATTTTACAATTTTTATTACCATAAAATAATAAAATATGTAACACTACTTTTATAATATTAGCCATATACATTTTAAATTTTCTTTAAGGATGTAAAGGTGGCAAGAATGAGGGGACAAATTCTTGATATTGAGAAAAAAATAATATCCAATTTTGCATAGGGATTAGGAAACGTTATTAAGGAAAAGGCTTACTCACCTTGTAAGGGATATTGGTTGCAAAGGAGGAAATTTTTTTTAAAATTGTTAGAGATTCCAGAGCCATTATCAAAGACATGAATGCTTTGTGGTGTTAAAATTGTTAGAGATTCCATAGCCATTATCAAAGACATGAATGCTTCGTGGTGTTAAAGGGAAAGAACTTGAAAAACATTATCATTTGGATTAAAAAGGTTTCCAATTTTGTTTCACAATCCTTCTATTTCTAGGTCAAAAGACACCTCAACTGTGTCATAGACAAGCAGGCTAACATAGCTTCAAACATTGAGATTGGAATACTATAAAAAAAATGGGGGTAAAAATACATGTTATATCCCACAACTCTATGTTCAGTTTGATGGTTTCACATCACATCTATTTTCTCACGATTGAGTAGATAGTTCATCATTCCATTTGCATTAGTTTGAGAGATTTAAGGATCCTTTATAGTCCCTTAATAATGTGTTCATTAGTTTTGGTTTTGGTTATTAAAGGATCCTATTATATTATGGGTTTCATCGATGGGGTAATGGAGTGGGTAGGTGTTAGAATTGGGCAGTAGCACATGCTATCTTTTGGTGAGGATAACAAACTTGGTATGATTATTAATTCTCTTGGACCTCCCATCAACATTTTCTATGCAAGCTTAGGGCTCAACTACATCTGCAAAGATTTCGCCTAAGGGGGATTTTCTAGCTTTTCAGGAAACAACACCAACTTATACAATGTATGTCTCCATTTGATGATTCTTCACTCTCCACTCCCTTTCATAAACCTAGAATTTTTCATTTTGGGTTAGGCATACCACTTTATTGGTTTGATAATGTTTAAATGAAGGAGCCTTGGGCATATTAGACTAGATCCTTCCCTTTTCTCAAGCACTTATTTTCATTTGTGGGATCTCTTTATTTTTTAGCCCTTTTATTGTTTCCATCCTTCATTATGTATCTTCTTGATCCTAGAATCAATAGGTAACAATTGGGGAAGGTTACCTCAAAATGTTGTGGGAAAATGCATAGAATGAGACACAGGCTCATCTTGAGGCTTCTCGAGGTTATTGTAACTTTTACTATTTATTATATTCAAATAGTTGTGTCTATCCTTAGTTCGATTATTTTTGTAATTCGTACTTAGGTTTAGGAACTACTAAAACTTTTAATGAAATTTCATGGAAATATATAAGTTTGTAGTCCTTAACCTTGTTCAATTTATTTCCTCCTCTAAATATCTCAATTAGGATTCTCTGTATAAGCCATAATCAAAATGGTTTCCTCATTACAAATTGAGGTCATATGTATTGGATAGAAAATCATCCCAACCCTTGGCAAAAACCCTAGGTGATGAAAAATATTTGTTTCAAAAAAGTTCCATATGCAAGATTCCCTTAGAGATCTCAGTAAAAATGGTGCCTGGACACTCTATATTTTTTTGGGTGAGATCTATGGATCTCATAAGGGATCTCAAACATTTTTCTGGAGCTTAAATAATGGTTTCCTCGGGGGGTTAAATACCTCATTTATGAAGGTAAGCAATTAGAAGATACTCTTCCCATATTTTATTATAATATTTGTAAGGATTCCACTATTATTTTGACTCTTCGCCTATAAAGAGATGCTTTGGGGAAGCCCTCCTCTGCCCATGATTTATCATATAAAGACGCAGCTCGTAATCAGGCTCCCTATGGTGTTAATGCTCCTTCGACTCACCCTCAACCTCTAGGAAACGAAGTCCCTTCCTAGGATGTACCTAGTCCATTTATTATGGAAAAATTAGAGGATATTCCCTCTGTTGACATTTCCCATCCATATTTGAAAGATCTTCACGAGCTAATGGCAGAGAATGGCCTGATCTGCCACTTTAATGGGTTTTGGCCTCGAAAAATAGATACTTACAAATGGATACACTCTAATTGGACCATATCTTGCAGGGTTCTCTTCTATTCTAAGGGATTCTTCATAGTTTTGTTTTCCTACAAGGAAGATCATGAGAGTGCTCTATCTAAGGGCCCATGGTTCTGGGGAAAAGTGGGGCTTTCATGACCCCTTGGTTCGCAGACTTTGACCACTCTATGATAGTAATCACAAAACTCCCCATTTAGGTCCAACTTCCAAATGTCCACTGAGACCAAAATTGAGGTCCGTCGTTGAGTGTTGCCTTCTAAAACCTGCTTGGCTTTTAGCCCGCTTACATTCACTTTCAAGCCATATGCTCATCTTCTTTTCCAAAATAATACCATATAACTTTGCTAAGAGAGGGCTAATCAAAATTTTCTGATAATTAGAGGGGTTATTTGTATTCCAACTTTTAAAAATAGGAATAATGATGCTCTGAGTCCATCGTTTAGGGAACCCTTGCTTGAATGCTTGATTGAAAATCTTACGGATATGAGGGATGAGGACAGGACCTCCAATTTTTAATATTTTTTCCTAGTAACCTTCAATGTCCTTAGCTTTTCCATTTGCTAGGCGCTTAACCCCATATTCTCTGTCTTCTAATGAGAAAAATTCTTCCGTTGTGAGCAAGGTTTCAAAGTTATCTATGACATTTGGAGATTTATAAAGCTTTTTAAGATAGGAATTCCAGTCATGTAAAGAAATTCTGTTATTATATTTAGTTTTTATAGTTAGAATATACCTCCAGAATTTCTTAGGAGCTACCTTAGAGAGGTTTAAGAGATTTTCTTGTATTTTATGAATACACTGCATTTTTTTCCTTTTAGTTAGGGCTTTTTATATTTTTATCTTTCCAAATTTAAGAGACTCATCAACAGCTTCCTTAATTTCTATCCTCGCACTTTTACAATCTTTATCATATCAAGGGTTGGTTTTACTATTTCTTTTATTACTTGAAACTTCAACTGAGAACTTTTTAATATAATATGAGAGGGTTGTAGTAAAATTATGATAGAGGTCTTCTATGTTGTCCATACTAGATAGAGGAAACAAATTAATTTTTAATTCATTTAGAAAAATATCATTTTTATTTCTATAAAATTAAGTTATTTTGGTTATACAGATTATCTTCTATGGGATCTCTATGCATGACAAAATTGAGAGTTACAATTAAAGGTCTATGATCTAATTCAGGCCCGTGGTCGTTTAAGATGTCAAAATTTATTATTTTGTTGTATAAAGGGATATCGAAAATAACATATTCTACCACGCTGCAATCAAGCCCATGGATACATGTCATCTAGCTAGAATTGAGCTACTTCTTTAGACCATTGCAAATTATGAGATCTTGAGCACTGCAGAGCTTGACTAGCTTAGACCCAAACAAATTTTCCCCTAGATACTCAGAGCTTCGTTTGTACCAGATATCTATAGCAAGGTCTTCATCTAACCAAAAAGAATTAGGGTTATAATAATTGATTAGAATAATAGATTGGTTTCTTGAAGTTCGAGCATTAAAGTCACCCACTAAGAGGATATTACCTTCATTCCTTAGGCTAGAAATATCATTCTCTAAACCATTGTAAGGACCATTTTTACCTAAATTGTTTTTCTTATAGAAGTTAGAATTGATAGGGGAAAAATAACAGATTTCCATTTAGGTTTTTTATCAATAATGTCAATAATCTCTATCCAAATATATTGTTTTAAGGGTCTTTTTTATAAAGCCTATCATGGGGGGAGATGTTCTTCTGAATGTAACAAGTTATACCCCCAATGCCTCTACGGTAGGATCTCTTGTTCCAGATTGACCATAGTACAAAGCCATCTATGTTAGGGACCTTAGATTCTTCGTGCTCCCAAGTTTCAACTAGAAATATAATATCAACTTCATTCGAGATCCAACTTAGCTTGGCCAAGAAAGGATTCAGAGCATATTGAATTACTATTTGTTACTATATTTTTTGTTTCTATCTCGAATAACGACTTTTCTATTTCTGATTATTGCCCATTTTCCTTCCTTCTTAGCTTCTTTTAACTTTTGAACCTCATTTCTTAATTCTGCTTGATCTTCTGGAATGATATCTTCATTTATAAATATTCTTGTTCCTTTTAGACTTGAGGTGTTACTAAGTATGTCATACTTATGGTCAGTAGAGCTCACCATTATCCGGATTAGGCTTCCTTTATTCTCAATTAATTTCCCCAACCTTGTTGCTTCTGTGAGACACGTTGTTTCAATTTGTAATCTATTATGTAATTATGTCTGGGCTATGGATAAAGTATCCTCGTCTACCTCCTCTTTCAAACCGAAGATTTTAAGGTTCAAGGCCCTTTTGTTACGCTCATGGTCTAATTCTGTCAATTTTTTCATTTATTCTTTAATGGGTTTGATATCTAATTTACATGCCACACTATTTAGGGTGAGATTGTTATTAACTTTTTCTTCTAGTTCTTTAATCATGTCCTTCATTTTAAGACTTTCTAAAGTATCAGCATCTCCTTGTTGGGATGTTTGGTTCGTATCTTGGATTTTTTTTTCTATTACCTATAATCTAATCTCCATTGTCTCCATTTTATTCTCCAATAGTTTTATTTTATTTTATATTTATTTTTGGATCTTGTCTTCAAGAGATGTAAATTTATTTTCTAGCATTGCTTCTAACTCTATTTTTAGCTTGACTTCTCTTTCTTCTCTATGTTTCTCTAAAGACTCTATATACTCATAAAGGTTCTGTAGAGTAATTGTGCTAGGTCTACCTTTGACAATCTTTGGTAGATGTGGTGAATTATTCATACTTGTGAACAAATATATGAGTAGTAGATATGTATTAGAAAAAAAAATAAGAAGGAATGTGTGCACCTAATATAACCATTTCAGGTTGCCTTCTAGCTATAGAAACAAGGAGTTGACGTCCAATCAACTCAACTACTCCCCAAAGATATATATTGCAGAATTTACTGACTGTAAGAGATGAAATTCTTCACATCAAAACAAACCCTAGCCGAAATATCAATTGTAGTAATATTATCGGGCCGATGAGATGGTCTAATTGCAAAGTTTATATCACCATGAAGAGATCAGTTTCTTCGCATCAAAACAAACCCTAGCTGAAAGTTTAATGGTCCACAAAGACTTCACCGCAGATCCAAATTCTAGGGCCGATGAGATAGTCCAATCGTAAAGTTTATATCACCATCGCAGAGATCCACCATGAAAATCCAACTGTAGTGATACTCTCAGAAAATCGACTGCTCCCCAAAGATATATATTGTAGAATGCACTGACTGTAAGAGATCAGGTTCTTCGCATAAAAAAAAACATAGCCAAAATTTTAATGGTCCACAAAGACTTCGCCGCAGATCTATAGTCTAGGGCTGATGAGGTAGTCCAATCGCAAAGTTTATATCACCAACGTAGAGATCAGGTTCTTCGCAGAAAAACAAACCCTAGACGAAAGTTTAATGGTCCACACTTTTAAAAGTTGATATAAATTATGTTATTCCACATTAATATCTAAATATTTTGTTTATGGTTAAGAGTGAGAGAATTTTTTTTGTATATTCTAGGCTGTAATGTCAACAACAAATAGAAAGAAAAATATGATTATTGATATTTTATAATGTTTTTACTTAAAACTGACCAAATAGATCTATTCAAATTTGTTTTTTATAACAAACCCAATGAGCATAATCAAAGTTGGATATATGATTATTGATATTTTATAATGCTTTTAATTAAAACTAACCAAATAAATCTATTCGAATTTGGTTTTTACAACAAACCCAATGAGCATAATGAAAGTTGGATAATTGAAATTTTGTAAGGAATTTAATTAAAACTAATCAAATAAGTATATTTCATTTTTGTTTTTAACAATATTTTACATTGTTTTTTATTTAAAAACTATTTCATTTTTATATGTCAACTCAATATTGAGTAGGAAAAGGAATTACACATCATCCCAGTATAAAATGCTTCTTCAAAAAAACAATAAATTTTAAAATATTAAAGAAAAAAATTTAAATTTTATGAAAAAATATTATTACTTTCCAAATTAATAAATTTTTAAAAAATATTTTTTTAAATATAATTTTTCTAAAATATTTTTTTGTTTAAATAAAATTTCTAAAATAATAGTTAATGAAAATCATAATATTAATAACAATTATTTTTTAAATAATATTAATATTTATAATTTTCTTTTTAAATCTAACTTTTCCAATAACCAATACTCATCATTATTAGTCCCTGCCCTAAGGCAGCATCCAGTAATCGATTTGCATCAATTTGTGCATGAATATTATGAGTCCCTGCCCTAAGGCAACATGGACTCTAGTAATCGATTTGCATCGATTTGCACATGAATATTAAGTCTCGATTATAAATCAAATGATCAAATCCAAAGAGCAAACAATTAAAGCTAAAGTTTTGGTTCGACATGTTTCACTTTACTTTTTTGAAGCCTATTAAATACTAACAACGTTTCCTATTAGCGAATGAAAAGAATTGAGGTCTTATTTGGCCTCTTCTCGAGACCAGTGTGAAGAAAAATTAGTGTTAAAATACATATTCTCAGGCAAATTTTATTTAATGAACTAATGTTATTTGAATTAGCATTATTTATTTAGTTAATATTAAATTTTTGTTGCGTATCGTGGGAATCTGCATGTGGCTCCCGACTGGGTGATTACACAAAGCTGCCTAACAAATGTGATGTGTTGTTCAGCTAGCTGCCTAATAAATGTGATGCCTTGATTAGGAAGAGGTGTAACTCACAAATAATTCTGCAAGTGATTTTTCCCTCGGACCATCGTTCTGCAAGTGATTTTTCCCTCGGGCCATCCTTATTGGAAGAAAAATAGCTAAACACTGGGTGCAGTGATTTTGCAAGTGATTTTTCAAATTTACTCCCAAAAAAGGGACCAGAGGCACTCATCCCATCGGATCTGGAGGAACAATAGCTAAACACTCTTCTTACCTTGCTTGGTTGCTTGCTCACATGTATGGCTCTATGTAACCATTTTTTTCCTGAGCCCTCAAGCACGAACTTCTCAATGGCTTAGAGGAAATAATTAGAAGCTCGAGTAAATCACACTTTAGAGGGGAGCTAGCTTTGCTTTCCAACCCCATGTGTCAGTTTCTGAGATATCCAAACTCTCCAATAGAGCATTTCTCAGTTGGGTCCTTCAGCTTTTCTACTGTATTTTCTCAGGAAAATCCTTGCCTATGTGAGCAAAACCTCTTGGCCTATAGCCCAAATTATTCCTAGCTGGGAGTTTTAGATTTAGAGGTCTCCGGATAATATTCCTATGCTCTAAAAGATCTACTTATTCCTGCTAATGCTTCCCAAAATTGACCTTTAAACTGAGAAATAGATGCATGCATGCCACTAGAGATGCAGCCCAATGTTGACGATTTCTATAATGTTGTTCGGGCTCAGTCCTCTGGTTTTTTTGCTAATTATTTTTGTTTTGTCTCTCCAACTTGAATATTTTCATAGCTTCCGGTAATTTATCTAGTTTTTCCTTCTATTCAATATGCATATGTTTCTCTAATCATAAGTAAGTATTTCCATCCTGGCACTTTGACTATAATAATGCCCCCATTTCCAGTGTTACACCTTTTACTAGAGATTTTGAAAGTGCATGCTAACCTCCACCTAAGGATGTAGATTTATCACCCACCTCTAGCTCCTTTAAGAGATTACTAGCTATCGAATAAAAGAAATTATATAGAATAGTAGGATTTGCTCGCCCCTTGGTACTTGATTTTAAATCACTTTAGCTAATTTTGTTTGCCTCAAGTCCTATTGCTCCTGGTCCTTATTCGTGGGTACACCTCCTACCCTAACCATAGCATAGAAGGATGGATGCTCTGATGTTGAGCTCGCCTACGTGTAGCGATACCAAGCAAAATACCTTTATTCATTCTATGCCACTAGGTGCGCCCATTCCTATTTTCTTTCCATTCTAAATATCTTATTTACTCTCCATTCTAAGTATCTCTAAGTATCTTTGTTCCAAGGTACACCCTGCTATTGGCCCTTCTAAGCTTACGTAGATCTCCTATTAACAAGATACTAATTTATATAGAGTTTTTTTTCCCACCCGAATTTGTTCCATCCTTCCCAGGGAACTATGCATGCCCAAGTTCTTTGATAGGGTGGGTTGTTTTCCTTGCATACTCTACGTCTCTATTTTTCCAGTCCCAAGGTAGCATTGATAACATTGTTTCAAAACACTACTAAAGAATACATATGTTTTTCAAAGGGATATAATAGAGGATACCCCGCCTACTAAGTTAGACGGGGAAGAGAGAAGAACCCGCTTATGGGAGATTTGAAACTCGTATTGATGATTCACTAGGATCTGCTTCCGTTCTTGTTTCATATGATTAAGTTTTTACTTGCCATAGAAGAAAGCTCTACCTAGGGCCAGGAATAACAATTGGGATAATAGGTACAATCGGAGGTATATGCGACTAGAGATAACTGCTCTGAGACATGCAACGATGCGGAGGTGACTACTTCTTATATTTAATAGAACTTCATTTTTCTATACCCAACCTCAACAATAGATTTATAGTTGCATTTATATTCGAGACACACTAGATATTAATTTCTTTTTTTGTTTATGATTCGACGAGTTACGCCAAGCTACGAGGTTCAAACTCAGCTTATATATGCTCTTTATGCTATGCTGGTGTTGCTTCCAATGTTTATGGATATGCTCTAGATACCTATGCTTTCTTTGATGCTACCTACTGGTTCTATCTCATTCAATTCATTTATTTTTTGACTAATGTTGGCCAGACCTTAATTCTTCCTTTACGAAGTGTTAGCCTGGGAAGTCTTTGAATTACTATTCCCTTTATATCAGAGATAATTACTTAATTTCCTAGCGTGCATTCAAATTTTCAATCTAGTTCAATCTGGTTCAGGAGGGGAGGGAATGTGCCCTCTCGATGGTCACCTTGCCCACGAAAATTTTCTTTCATTTAAATTTATTTAACCTTGTCCACAAAAATTTTCTTTCATTTAAATTTATTTATGATCGATGGTCACCTTGCCCAGGAAAATTTTATTTCATTTAAATTTATTTCTTCACTTACATTTATTTATGATTGTTTTGTCGTTCAATCTCCAGAAATCCAAATATTTAATATGTTATGTATTTTTTAATTCCCAGAAAACCCTAAAAAATAAGCTTAATGCAAGTGCGCAATAGAAACATTATTCAGCATTATTCAGGGCTTCTAACTCAAATACAGATAAATACGCGATGGAAAATGACTCTGACATAGGACTCGGATTATGAAGTTGCCTTTTTTCAATTATATGTCCTCATTTTTTTAAATTATGTTGTGGCACTTCCTGAAATTTATTTGACTTATACCCAGCTTGAAGTATGTCCACTCAACTTTATTTATTCACTACCTTTTAAATGTACAAAAATTATAAATGGACATCTTTATAAATTAAAATTATCGTAAAATATAAATTAAAACCAAAATAAATTAAAATTATCATCATTAAAGTTTCATCGATAAGACAGGGAAGTGGGGCGAGTATTCTTACTAAACGTTTACGAGCAAGGCTACGGGTTCAACTCCCATAATGTGTGATGTCAAATGTAACTCAAACAAGTGCTATTGTGTCCCATAGCCTATCTCTTTAACCCTAATATTGGGTTTTTACTCTGTGTTTATCTTACTAAGCAATTTTACTAGTTATGTTGCCTATCTACTTGGCATTGGAACTGCAACAGGATCTTATGATAATTGGAACTGCACTAAGAAATGTTGCCAGGGTCTTTTATGTTAATTGGAACTGTACTAAGTAATGTTGTCACTAGTGATCATGTCAAACCCTGCATAGCAACCCAAGGTGAACGCAATGTGTTGTAAGTAAATGGTTAAGTTCAACTAAGTAACTTCAAGTATGGCAGGGACTTGCTGCTCTGCAGCTCATCTTGTTTAAATTTCGAATAAAAATTACACTCAATAAAAATAAATAAAAAATCCCTAATTTAGTAGCCATCTTTGAGTGAAAAATATTTAAATTAAAATAAAGGTGGCTGCCAACGCATATCAAATTTGAGTGTGGCAATCAAATTTTATGAAAAATATATCCCTTGATTTTAAAGGATACTGCAGAGGAGGATGAAATATAAAATGTTCGATGACAGATACCTACACCTCCGCCTTCGCCTTTCGTTATGCATAATTCCAAGTACAGTGTCTACCTTTTCACTGTGCATTTGTCACTTTGCACAGGTAGGACCCACGGGGACATTATTGCCATACCTTGAATCTAATTCTCGAGTTTCCCTTTAGACGTCGCAGAGACAATCATAGAGGTCAGTCGTAACACACTATTGGCTTCGGATTGCAAAAGTTTTCCAATAGTGGATTTCAACAAACAACCACATAATCCAAGCCAATGAAGATAATCTGCAATCGAGATAAGGGTTTCCGTTTATAAAGGCCAGAAGATTAAGTTCGTGGACGCGAGAAGATTAAGTTCATGGAAATGTATATCTTACACCCATGAACTTAATCTTCTTGCCTTTATAAAAAAACACATTACTTCTATTTCTCATCCTCTCTAAATTCTTTGAAGCAAGAATCTCCTCACCATGGCTACCACAACCATCAATGGTTAAGATTGTCCTACAATAATTGTCTGCACGACAGAAGCAATTGGTTTCCTAGCCTCCTCGTTGATCAATCGCTTACTCGGAAAAGGGCTACATTGTTATGCAATGTGCGAACGTATAATCAATCTCATCATCCTTGAGGAAAAAGAAAATTGGTTATTAG
>JAXQQM020085203.1:0-26622 GCA_034641835.2 Pinus albicaulis
TGTTGTCTTGCCTTGGAGGCATTTTGACCTAAATGTGCTTTTGAAGAAACCAACTGCCTCACTGTGTGTAAACTGCCTTCTTGGAGCCAAACTATGTCAATTCACTGTTTTTTATAGAGAGACAATGTATTTGGATGATTTGCAACAAGTTTCCTTACAAATACAAAACCCCTGCTTTTTCAGAAAAAGGTTTGTCCACCTTTAAAATATCTCTGTCAGTAGATTTCTCAATAAGAGACCATACAGTGAAAAGGAGACAACTGTTAGGTGAATTGTTTGTTCAAAGTGTCAAGAAATCACCTTGTTCTTGTGAATTTTAGAGGTCAACAACACATTTATATCTTTGTCCCAAGGTAGACTTTCCAATCATTTCAACCCTGCCTTTCCTAGTGTGCCTATCACTCAACACACTTATGTTTTATGCAATCAACTCTTAGTGCAATTAGACAGTCAATGTCACAGTTTTGAACAAGGTGACAGAGTAAAAATGCTCCAAAAGTTCAACCAAGCCTGCAATATTCTTCTCTTTTCAAAATAACTAGGACCTCTTATCAATGTAACACCTTTGGCTTTGTAGAAAAACCTTTGCTCTATATGGACATCTACTTATCAAATAAGCTTTGAGGAATAAAAGACAGTCAGGCAAACTACACAGTGAAAACTGTCTTTTCTGTGAGAAATAGTAGCAACTTTGCCCTGTAGCTTTCAACCAATAACTGCTCTCTAACCAAAACCCTTTTTCTCATTATACTTACTATCCTCTATTGGTATGTTACTCCATCAAGCAAAATCATACCACATACATGGTCAATCTCCAGTGCGGGCATACAGTCAATCTTATTGGTATGGAACAAGGTGACAGAATTTAAACAAGCTCTAAAGTTTCAACAGAGGCTGTAGTAGCTTATTTCTTTCCCACAATCAAAACTACTGTTTAATATGGAAACCCTGTCCTTTGTAGAAAAAACCCCTACCCCATCTGAAAATCAACTTGTCAAAATAAGCTTGAAGAAGGAGACAGTCAAGTGGAAAACTCAGGAGAAAACTGCCCCTTCTGTGGTCTATAGGGTTAACTTTTGCCCTTTGGTATCTTGAGGAATAAAACACCTTTGTTCTTTGATTTAGGAAAAGGTAAGAACACACAGTTTGGCTCAGCACATACTCTTTCCCTGTAGGCGCCGTTAACAACACATTAGGAAAAGGTGTTTTGATATTTCAACAGTCAATCAGAAAAACACTATTTTGCCCTCACACCACAGCTTGAAAACAGAGCTTCTTAACCCTTCATATCACTTAGCACTTTGTTTGAAAAACTGAGAGGGTTCATGGAAATACCTCGAGAATATGATGAAGAACCTTATTGATGCGTTTTAGGCTAGCTCCAGAGGTGTTTGAATAGCTTACGAGGGTCATACATATGTGCGACGTGCTGGGATTTCAGAGTGCCGCGCCAAAACAGACTGTCGGGTGGCTTTGTCGGGTCGGCCGGGCGCCGTTTACAGGCGCGTCGCGTGCACATACAGGCGCGTCGCGCGGCAGTTGAGCGCCCGTGTAAATCTGCTCTTGGGCACGTCGCGCGGTGAAAAAAGTAGCAAACTCCTGCAAATCGACCCAAAATTTCTTTGTTTCGATGCTAAGGGTAGCAAAGAGGCCTTGCTTGGGCTTGATGAATTTCAAAATGGAACAAAAAACGGCTTTGATCTTTGTTTGAAGTATAGAAAACAAACGGTCCCATTTGATTTTTGACTTGGGAGGGTTTTTCTCAAAGTTTTGAAAAAGGTTTGTTTTTCTTTTACATCCATATTGAAAACCTCACTTTTCGCAAATGAACTAAATTTCTTTGTTTAATAAAAACCCAAAGGTGATGATTCCCTTTTTCGAAGCTCATTTTCCCTTCTTGAAATGACATAATTCTTTTGGAGAAATATGTCCCTTTAGACTTCTGACTGTTTCCTTATTTGAAGAAATGCCTCCTCCTGCAGCAGTAGTATGTGGATTCTGTCTTTGATGATTTTCAGAACGTAAAGGATTAAGCCAAAGTATTATTGTTTTTGCTGAGCTTGTAAATTTGTAGGAACCTTTACCTTTTAAACTTGGTTTTACAGACTTCTGTAGGTGTTTGTTGACTGTAGATGCAAAAATACAGTTGTATTGACCTTAGGTTCAATCATCCTCTGTCCACTGAAAAAAAGGGATTCCCTTTACAATTCTTTTTTCACTTGGATTGTAACAGTGAAGCGCCTCATGGGTTTTGAATGCTGCTCCAGAGCTATGAAACTCATTTCCAGAACCTGTTGAAATATAGTCAATATCATTTGCCTGTGTCATGACTTTCCTTTTAACCCATAGCAGAGTTTGTGTTACTTGGGCTCCAGATTGCTATATTGGAAAGAAAATTTGATAAGGGACCAGTTTAACCTCTGTCCTAATCTACTAAAGGTTATTTGATGAGCAGGTTTTGAAAAAAGCTTTCTCTTATACATGATGACAGGCAAACCAGCTTTGACAAACATTACTGTTTTTACTTCTGTCTTCAAACAACACTTTGCTTCAGAAAACTCTAATCACTGTTTCACTTTTGCACATGGGTCTGAAGGGTGATTCCTGTCAGTTTTGTCTCTCTGGTGACTATTTAACACAACAACTCCAATTTTGAATGATACTCTGATGACCTTCACACCATCCTTTTCCACTTTGATTATAACACTGTTGATGACATTTGTTATGTAACCTCACTTTAAATCTGTCAAGAAAATACTGAAGACCGCTTTGTTATTGGAAAGAGTAGGGTTTGTATTTTCAACCTGTTTTGACAGTTTCTATCTCCAAAATCTTCTTCAACTTCTTCCCTACTGCAGGTATCAAGAATTTGATGTACCTATTTGGATTTGCCATGACCCTCTGATTTAAGAAAGGCGCCCCTTTTCAATATGCTTCCTCTTCTCAAAACATATCATTTATGATATCTCTGTCCTTTTGAATAATGAAAAACTGTGTTTGTTTCAAACCATCCGAACAATGATAATATGTCAAATGACCCTCTTTTGGACATGATGAACAATAGTTCCAAAGGTGATGTCTCTTGGTAATAAAAGCTCAGATTGCCCTTGCCAGCTGATTTTCTTTCTATGCCTTTCAAAGTTTTCAAAACTCAGATGATAACTTGTGGATAAAATGTCTTTTGAAACTTTGACTGTTCTCCACTTAGAGGAGGAAATGTCTCTTTTTGGAGCAGTGGCATTTAGATTTTGCCTTTGATGATTTCCAGAACCTGAAACACTGTGCCAAAACTCTTTTTGTACTTGATGAGCTTGTATACCTGTTTGTAAGAGATAAACTAGTTCAAACACATTTTTGCTCTGGGTATTATGCCAGAATCTTGCCTGCAATGTAAATCTAATTAGGTGACAGGTTTTGCTTGACTATAGATGCAAGTGCTAGGTCTCTTTGAGATTTCTTCTTTGACTGTGGGTAGAAGACAAAACAGGGGATGATGCATGAGAGTTAGAAAGTGAAATAAGGAGAACTGCTCTTTATGTTTCCTGTGAAGGAGCTCTTCACTGTCTCATTGCATTGCTTTTTGCTGAGGGGAACTGAAATGTCACCATTTTCCTTGGTCAACTTATGACAAGTTATTTGAAAGATAATCTCTGTGAGTATGGAGGTTAGCACCCTTTGAAAAACAACCACCTTTTCTTCTGCCTGTGTAATGACATGACTTGTCAATTTTTCTTCAATTTGGTCTTGTTGAAACAGCAGGCTGCTTATGATTAGAATTTTTTTCACTAATGATATGTCTCTCCAAGGTTTTAACAATTCATATGATTTGAAGACTTCAAATGACTTCCTTTACAAGATCAAAACTCTGTTCTCCCTTTTCTTGCACACTTCAGATCCTAGCCCTGTTATGATCATCACTTACACTCAGAAAACCTAGAGTCACTGTTTCACTGTTTAGTAAAAAGCAAACCTGGGCTTTTGCAATCCTTAAAGTCAATATTGGCCAGCGCCCTCTGCTTGTAGATGAAGGAGGCGCCCTAACCCTCTGCTTGTAAATGAAGGAGGTTCTTGGCCATGACAAATTACCAGTTTGCTGTGACAGTGGTGTCTTTCTCTTACTATGATTTTCATGCTGAAAGGAAGTTGCAAGGTCTTGATGAGTCACTCTCTGTTTGCAGATATATCTCAGGCTCATTTTCACATTTGAGAAGCAGTTGTTCTTCTAAATGTAGATTCAAGAATTTTCTCCTGAGATGAAATTATATTTCCTGTCTTTGTAGAAACCATAAAACACTGTGAAACACCTAATAATCAGCTTGAGGCTGTGGTTTATGCAGTGTTGAGACCTAGGGGTGTGTAAGTGGCGCGACTTAGGGCTGTGATCAACTTGATTTGCAGAGTGAGAGGTCAGTCATGATTGGTCTGTAGCAGATGGAGGTTTTTTGGCTTTTTGATGTTTGCCAAAGGTAAAATGCCTTAAAGCGCCACTTCCTAACTTAGGGGAGGCTTTTGAAACAGACTTGGATTTTCCTTTTAGAGCTGATGGGCAGACCAGTAGGGCTGAAGCTAGATAGGATAGTGATAATGAGTTTTGACTTTGACATGGGCGGACTGAAAAGTAGAAGGGCGAAAAAAAGTTTTATGAGGGTTTTCTAGATGACAAATCGACATAAGGAAATCAGTTTCTAGAAAACTCAGCTATAGATATAGTCATCACTAACATGTAAAAAATACTGATGACTAACAGTGGCTCCATTTGGGGAGGGCAGCTCCTCGTCAGGAGGTGTCCAGAATTCGGATCTTTGGCTTATGAAGACTAGTGCCTTATCCATTGGCGCAAAATTTACCCTTCTTTTGATGTTATTTCTGAAAATTGACAGCATGGTTAACATCAATGATACTTCTACCTACCCCACTATCTTTCCTAACATTTTTTCTTCTCTTTGGCGCATTTGAACTAGCAGCCTTTTGACAAAGTATATTTTTCTTTTTGCAAAATGAACCTATCTATTCCTACTCTTATATCTGCCGGGAGTTCAAATTAAACTGATGAAATCTTTCATTACTCTACTTATGCTAGATCAACTGTCAAGATTAAGTAGTTTGACAGGATTTTATTCTCTAATCTAAAACATGAAATTTAAAAGATGATCAAATCAGGATTAGGCAGTCTGATTTGTCATGCATTTGCGGCATAAAAGACAAACTGCACACAAATGTTATTTTGCAATAAAAGGAAACTTAGACAAGCGGGGTTAAGATGTACAATGTATTTTTCATCCCTCACTTCTCTCTTTGGTTCTGTTTTAGGCATGTGGAACCAGAATCTCTCCCTAATCTAAGCTCTGTGATAAGTCAATCTTACACAATGTTGACTATCTTTGCACTCACTAACTTATCAGCAAATAAATTTAAACATGCTCAGCTATGATTAGGCTAGATAGCTGAATAAGACATTGAAGTACTAGTAGCGGCATTTAGGCTTGCTCGCTTTCCGAAAGACTATTTTTTGGAACATGGGGCCTTTGTTCTATCTTCACTCGCCCTCTTTTTTGTTTTTTACTGTTTTTGACTTTTCTTATCTTTTACTATTTTTGACTTTTCTATTTTTCAATATTTCAGACAATGGTATGTACAATGAATGAAAAGTGTTTCAAACTCAGAAATCTTGGAAATGACGGAATTTATGCATCTTATCCTCGTAAGGATCTCCTCTCACCCTTGGCCCACTCAACTCCTGAAAAGAGAAATTTGGAAAGTTTTCTCTCTCTAACATGACATAGGGATTCATGCAAGAATCTCTGAACATACCGGTATCCTCCCGCTGCACCTCTTTGAATATCTGATTTCCACTCCTTTCCTTACTGTACATTTTCCTTAAGTAATGCATGTACTCTTGGTCATTCTTGAAATAGATAATGACATCATCAAGGTATGCAAAAATGCAGAAATTTAAAACTGGGAACATGGCCTTCATGAACAGATTTCTGATATTGGGTGGTTTTGCAATTTTGAACTTGAAATTAGATCTACCTCCCGCAAACTGGAAAAAATATTTAAGCTGTCTACTTTGTAAGGGAATCTTTTGAACATGACCTGAAACACCATCTTGCGAAAATACATGATTAAAAGCACTTTTAATTGGTGAATCATGGTCTTGGGTAGAAAAAACATAATTTCTATTATAGGGATATGCATTATTATTTCTAAAATCAAAGAAGACTCTATGACCATCTGTTTTATCCCTGATTATTTCAGTTTGTTTCAGATTGTTGTGTTTTCTCTTGTCAAAGTTGTTCTTTGAGGGAAAGGTAGTGACACAGTATTTTCCCTTGTTTTTCCTGTAGAAATTGGTATTCTGCATGAGATTTCTGATTTTAGCTTTTCTGAGTTCTTCATGACAAGACAGAAGATGAGCCAATTTTAGTAGCTTAGGTATGCTAGAACTACAACTATCATTCTTGCTCATAAGAAGTTTATCAGGCATTTTTTCTAGATTTTGAGCTGCTGGGGCTATAGTCAAAGTTTCATTTGCAGTGGATGATCTATATGATGGTATATCTTTGAGGTATGGTAGAAACATTAAACTCCCTTGCTCCCGGTTTCCGAACAGGTTTATGATGTGTAAGTCTTCTAAAGATTTTACTCGGAAAAAATTTCTGCGGGTTATTGCTGGTGTTTGACTAGGGTTAGAGTAGTTCGCTTGATAGTACATAAGGGTTTGCGCTTCTTGCTCTAATCCCACCTTAGAAGGGACATACTTACTTTATTCAAGACACAGATGTTCATGATCATGATAGTTTTGAGTGTCTAGTTCATCATAAGGCACCAGGGACAACTGATGTGGTGGATCAAAGTTTATTTCAGTTTCTCCTGACTCTTCCTCCATGTTTTCATCAATATGCATAATGAAAGAGTTCAGGTCGGAACGCAAGGAACACATTGGAATGTTATCTGGCCTATCTTGACTGCTAATCATATATTTCATGTGTGATTCGCGGTAGAGTATTCTGGTCTGGCCAAACACAGGAATGGTGGCATATGACATGTCCAGTTGGATATTCCCTTGGAGTTTGGCTCCCCAAGATCTGGATAGAAGCATCCCGTACTTGGGAGGAATGTCTGCCACTACTATGTCCATGATCAGATGTTTCACAGGTATTTGGGCCAGACTGAAACAAAGGTCTTTGATCAAACCCAGGCATTGACTCTACTTGAATCAAATGAATACAAGTCTTTGTATGGTCTTGTGATTTCCAAGCCTAATCTTTCCATTACTACCTTCGGCATAAGATTATGCGAGGCGCCGAAGTCTAGCATGGCATTGTGGAGGATTTGGTCGTGGATGTTTAGGCTAATGTAAAATGGAAGAGTAGCTCCCTCTTGGAATTTTCCCTCTACCTTTGGACCAAACAATACTTCAGGAATGTCATCAGTGAGATTAACAGTGTTTGCATCATTCCCTAGATTTAAGACTTTTAGTACTTGGGATTTATAAGAGTTTTGGGCAATGAGTTCAGTAAGAGGCATGGTGATCTTGATCTTGGCGATTTCGCCTTCAAAGCTGAAAGGCAGCTGAAGTTTAGATATGTTTGTTTCAATTTTTTCAGCCACGACCTTCTCTATGTTCTGAGTTTGTTGGCTTTGTTTCGGGATTTTGTTTGCCATAGTTGCTTCGGTAAATTTTGTGGAAGTACTTGGAACAGCCGAGTTAGGACTAGTTTGGGTAACTTTAGCTTTGTTTTGGTCACTTTTCTCAACCTTGATTTTGTCACTGCTTACTGCTTTCTTGAGGATGGTATCAGGGGTTTTAGCAGTATCTGAGTTACCTTTCTTGGAATTATCTTGGTTTCTTTTGCTTCTAAGGTCATATTGCCTGTGAGCTTCTATAATGGCATTCTGAAAATCTATGGCAGGGTCGTCGAGATCTTCATAGTTGGTCTCATCCTGATTAGGAGAAAAGAACGCTTGTTCTTCTTTTGTGAGGTACACCTCACTCTCATTATCAGATCCTATGAGGTTTAAATGATGTTCATCAAGAGGTTCTGTGTCCCTGTCATCCTCTTCCACATAGTTTTCATTGAAAGGTGGCCTAATTTGTTGGTCATTTTCCCTTGGTCTGTTTTGGGGCTATTCCCTCCTAAAGTTTTGGTTCCGGTTTCTGTTTGGAGGGTTTGGCTGGTTGTCCCTAACAAGAGCCTTTTCATTTATCCTTTCCCACATTTTGGCCATGGTTTTGACTAAGTCATCTATTCTAGGATCTAGGGAAGGTGATGAAGTGGAAACCTCGTCTTTATATGTGACCTTTCTTTCTGATCTAGTCCTAGCCCTTTTTTCTGCTAAGTTGGCATCTGCTTTTATGGCTATTTGTTGCATTTCCTCTAAGGTGGGGGGATCCTTGTCTCTCAGATGATATATCATGTCCGGATCGAAACCCTCGGGGAATTTTGCCAAGGCTAAACCGAGTGGTGGTTTGAAATGAGGTGGAAGGGAGTTATATACACTGTTGAACCTAGTGCAGTAAGCTTGGACACTTTCCCCATTTTCTCGTTTTAGGTTGTTATATTCTGACAGGATTTGAATAGTGTTTCTTCGGATTTTCCACCTATTCCTAAAGACTTGATGAAGTTCTGGGATATCGTGGATACTGTTTGGAGTTAAGATTTTGAGCCATGTTTTGGGTTCACCACCAAGACTTTGGGCGAATATTCTCATTCTGACGGTCTCGTCTTGTACCTCCAGGTATTCATAAGCATCAGTCATCCTACTTATATGTTGTTGAGGTGTGGTGGTGTCTTCTCCAGTAAAGTGTGGGATTTTTTCTTGATATTTATTTGGGAGAGGAGCCAAGGGTGGTGGCAACACCAAAGGTGCGTACCAGGCTGCCATGACGGGAGCTAATGGATGATGTACAAGATGAGGACTAGTGGGATGAGATGAGGTGGTTTGAATAGGTGTGGCGGATGAACTTGGACTAGTGATCTGGTTTCGAGAAGATCTGGGATGGTAGGAGCCAAACTGATAGAGAAGCTAGAAGTCAGGAGGAGTGGTAGGTGAAGCTTCTCTACTAGGACTCTGTGGTGGGTCTAGGGGTTCAAGATCGTCAAAGTTTATCTTACTAGATGATTTTCTTTTGGGAAGAGCTTTTGATGACTCTAATTCAAAAGGTGAATCTGGTAAGATAGTGAGATGTTTAGGTACTGATCTTGTTCTACGGATGGATCTACCAGTAGCTAAATGGTCAGTTTCGGAAGCTTGCCACAAAATCTTCTCTGGGTCATCTACTATGATAGGGGGGTTTGGGTCTGGATGGGATCAGGTGTTAATTCTTCGTGAAGCCAGATTTTGGATCTAGAGTCTAGAGAGAATGGTATTGGGGAATGTTCTGGATGAGTGGTCTCTCTAAAGTTCTACTAAGGGGATGGATTAGTGGAGTCACCAGGTGGAACTGAGTTGTTTTTATGAAGATAGCTATGGTCCACCACCAGTAACTAATTTGGGAATGTTTTGGATTTTCTGAGTTTTATGTGCAGCCTATGGTTTGTTTAAAGTATCCTAGACTTGTTTCAACACTTTGCTAGGGTGATGAGAACAAAAAGAGTTTACTCTACATGGGTCTATGGGCTGCTTGCTTGTTTAAGTATCTAAAGGACCAAAGAGTCTATAAGAGTTTGCTAGACTATCATGTACTCAGTGTCCCACCATCTCCCACTATGTTAGTGAGCGATGGGATAGGTCTATCGGATAGTAACCTAGAGTTTGGTAAAATAGTAAGGTCTACTAGAGGTTAGTGGAGTCGCCAGGTGGATTATCAGTTGTTTTAAGCTATACTTGTATGGTCCACCACCAATATTGACAAAAACCAATCTAAGGGAGTATTTTGGGGTTTTTTCTGAGTTTTATGTGCAGCCTAGGATGTAAGAGTGTTATAAACCTGATTCATCACTTTGCTAAGATGGTGAAACAGAGAGTTTACACTAAATGATTCTAAAGGCTGATGGTTTAAGTTTAAAATTTGAAGGACTAAGGAGTCTATAAAAGTTTGCTAGACTATCATGAACTCAATAAGTCCCACCGTGATCGCCATTATGTTAGGGTCCCGTGATTTGGCCGATTGGCTAGCCAAATGACGATGTAACATCAAACCAAGCTTTGGAGCCCAAGGACCTAGCCTTCCTGGACTCAGAGAGGGCTCTCTCTATATGTGTAAAAGATATCGGTGTGTTTGCTTATGGTTTTCTGATATTAGGCTAGTTATGAAGTATGTTTTTGGTTTTTTTGTTTTTAAGTTTGTGAGGGATAAAACTGATCAAAGATATAAAATGGGTAACAAGAAGTTAGATCAACTGGGCTATGGGGTCAAAAAGGTCAAGGAAGCTATCAGATGATGATGTAAGGCTACTGTAGGGCCGATTTGATTCAAGGTAGAAAGGATCTTTGGGCAAAATGGAGTAAATGGACATCAAGTTTGTGAAAGACGAGGGATTTCAAGTGTAACTAGTTGATAGAAGACATAAACATGTTATAGCAAGCCATTAATCATGCTAAATGTAACTATGAGCTAATTAATACATAGAAATCAAACATTCCAGCCATGCATAGAAGTATAAGACCCTCTAACTTTGGGAAATGGCTATCAGACTTTGGGAAAACACATAAGACGGACTAACAACTCAAAATACTATGCCGGAACGCCTAAACACAGTCTTTAAGTTATTGGGCACTTTGACAAACAAGCTTTCATAGTTTTAGGCAAAGGGCTAGATCGGGACTAGGCCTCCTTGGTTCAACAAGATGATAAACTAATCAGTCAAAGAGATAGTTTCATGGAGAGAACTATGGACAATTATAGGTAAGCAGGGCACACCATACATCCTACTCAACATGCATAGAACTTATGAATAAAACTAGCAACAATATCCTTAAGTTACTAAAGAGCAGTTAAGAATTCTTTAGTACAACTAAGGAAGAAGAAAACACAAAGCTATGAAGATTCAGGAATTTTGAGGTGCCTCCATGGGCATATCTCAAACTTAATCTCTACTGATCTATAGCAGCAAGAAGCATGTATCATGAATGAAAACTAGAAAACAACAACAAAGCAAGAAACACTATACCATTCTACCATGTCATGGAATCCATCAACAATCCTTCATCATTCATCAAAAGCATCCAAGAGGCAGTCCAAAATCATAACACAAGTATGTTCTTCAAAGCTCATATGACCAATATATTGATTCTTCTCTCAAGTTCAGCCTTTTTTTACAATGAAGCCTCGTGGAATAAATAGGCTCAAGTGAGGAAAACCTCATGGTGCAACTAGCTATCCCATTGGCCTAATCAAAATATCTAAACTTGTCCTTGAGGCTTTGCAAAGCCCAAGGCACAAAATATCCCATAAAATATCTAAAAAATGCTAAAAATGGGAATTATATTGACTTTGCAACATTTTCCAAGTGCAAAAATAGCTAAACGCACATTTGGAAAAAGCAGATTTTTGAGGTTCAAAAATTACAAAAATACTTCAAATTTATATCAGAAAAAGGTCCCCTGACTTGCTGGAGACAATTGGCAGCCTTCCCGGTGTCGAAACGAGGCTCATGATAGCTCGTTGGAAAGCTTTCTGTGTCTACTTTCCGGCGCAACTGAAATCACCTCAATCTGATGCTTGGAAGTCCTCCAAATCTGTACCTGTCTGTAAAAAGCCAGGAAATAGCAGACTGCTGATATGACTGGCAGAATGTGCAAAAAGTGAGCATTTTTCGCCGTTTTGAGTGGGGCGAATGATCTCCAAATGCTCTGAAAATTGCTGAGGACCTGCTCATAGAATTATGGCATCAAATGGTATCATCCTCCTCACTTGAAAAAACCTCAAACTGAAATGGCGAAATAATGAGTTTTCGACCAAAAACTCAAAAAATGCCAAAAAACAAAAAGTTGTCGAAATGGGCCCAAAATTGGCACGCATGACCCTCAAGGGTCCCTAGCAACATGCTCCGAAGCTGAGGCCAAAATATCAAGTGCTGATGTGCTTTTCTCTTCTTTCCGTGTCGGGCGCTTCCCCTTTGCTTTCTTCAATTTCTCTTGGGCTGCCTTTAGTTTGCGCCGGGCAAACTGATTCAACTTTTGAAAGTGATGTGTCCTCTTCCTTTGCAGCTCTAGATCTTTGTTTTCTCTTTCAAGCTTCATCTCCAAGTGTTTGTTGGCTCTTTCAAGCCATGCCTCTTTGTTTTCTTCAATTTCTTGCTCAAGGAGTGCAGTGAGAGGAAAGGCTTGGAGATGGGCTTGTTCTTCTTCTTTCTGCTTTTCCAAGGCTCTTTTAAGCCCTATGGTCCTAGGCCTCTTCCACCTAGGCTGGTCTCTCTCTTCTTCCTCATCAAAATCACCAATGAGTTCTTCTATCCTTGCTTGCGCCTTAGCTGCTTCATTTTTGTATTTGATCGCCCGTGCGTCATGAACAACTGTGTGAACACTCATCTGTTTGTTTTGGGTTTCCAAGAAATAGTTGAAGTTCCTTGCCCATTGAAGATCATTCTCCAATGTCTCAATTTGCCCCTCTTTATGGATTAGGAGGTTTTCAAGAAGGCGGGCTTCATTATCGTTGTCATCACTCTGGATTGGAATGACAGCTGATGCTCCTTCATGTTCTTGACTTTTTCCAACCTTGCTTTTCCCTTTGAAGGCCAATCTTGCACTCTTCCTCCTTGGCATGCTAATGGGAGACCTCTTGGGCAACTTTATTTTGCTAGGGATAACTTTTGTCACTTTTGGAGTGGCAGCCTTAGACCCTTTCTTCCTTGCTGTGCTGAGCTTTGTTCTTTTGGGAGGAGGAGACACAACTGATTTACCTTTGACATCTTCTTGAAACTGCTGCTCTCCTTGAGGCTGCTGGATGTATTCTTCTTGCTGTTCACTTTGCTGCCCCTGTTCGCCAACATTAACTTGTTGTTCTACTTCAATGCCTTGTTCAATTTGTGTTTCAACTTGCTGCTCTTTTTCACCAAAATCAAGCTGCTGCTGTGTTTGGATTTCCTGCTCATTTTATGGCTCAAGATGTGGCTCAATTTCCTGCCCAAGCTGTTGTTCCTGTCCTTCAACAACAAGATGTTGTTCTTCTTCTTGTACCTATTGTTCATCATCTTCTGTTCCCTGTTGGCCTTCACCACTGTCCTGCTGCTGTTCCTCATCTTCTGTTTGTTGTTGTTCATCATCTTCTGTTTGCTGCTGTTCATCCCTTTCCTCTTGCTCATGACCTTTCTCTTCTTGCTGTCTAATCCCCTCTCCTTCTTCCTGCTGTCCTGGCTATTCTGTAGTCATTTTGAGCCTCCTAGGAGTGGGCCTGCTGGACAAAGGCACAGGGCGATGAATAGGCTGAGTGGAAGACACATGGACAGGAGGAACAGTAGAGAAATCTGGGTGACTGATGAATACATCCCATGGAACTTCCTTCTTCTCTAGCTGATGTAGGATGATTATTTTGATCAGAGAATGATGGAAAAGGGAAGGTATTTGTAGAGGTGGGGCCTTCTTCTGGACAGTAGATGCCATCTTCTCGATGCTCTTGAATAAAAAGTAAGGGAGATTTAGTTGCCTGTTTCTAGTGAAATTCATCAATAGGCGGACATGGTAAGCATAAACTCGATCAAACCTCCCTTCACAAGTAAAATATTTCATTATGACTTTCATAAGAGGAGCATAGCTGTCAAGAAGATATGAAAAAGGGAAAATAGCAGTGAAAGCATCTCTATGCTCAGGCTTGATGAAAGGCTTGTAATCTTCTAAGTCAAGATGGGCCTGTTTGAACCATTTTTCGCCATGATATGGAATCTTGGTGGCCTTGGACACTGATCTTGGAGAAAACTTGAAATAAAGGTCCGCTACCCTGAAATGCTTGTTCTGGAACCTCAGGGTGCATAGGTGTGTTAATGGCGAAAAACTTTTGACCTCCTGTATCTTCTGGTAGAAGTCTAGACAACCTACTTCATGGAAGTTGAAAAGGATGGATGGATGAGCATTAACCTCTTCTGTTGAGATTGGCTCATATCTTTTATGCGAACCACTTTCTGTTGTCTTGCCTTGGAGGAATTTTGACCTAAATGTGCTTTTGAAGAAAAAAACTACCTCACTGTGTGTAAACTACCTTCTTGGAGTCAAACTATGTCAATGCACTGCTTTGACAGAGAAACAATGTAATTTGGATGATTGCAACAAGTTTCCTTACAATATAAAGAACCCCTGCTCCCTTAAAAAGTGGCCTTCTACCTTGAATGTATCTCTATCAATAGATTTCTCAATAAGAGACGATACAGTGAAAAGGAGACAACTGTTAGGTGAATTTTTTGTTCAAAGTGTCAAGAAATCACCTTGTTCTTGTGAAGTTTAGAGGTCAATCAACACATCTATATGTTTGTCTCAAGGTAGAATTTCCAATCATTAAAAACCTGCTCTTCCTAGTGTGCCAATCACTTAGCAAACTTACATATGGTGCAATCAACCTTTAGTATGATCAAACAATCAATGTCACAGTTTTATGTGCCCAGGTGACAAAGTTTTGGAAAATGCTTCAAAAAGTTCAACAAAGCCTGCGAGAGTCTTCTCTTTGCAAAATAAACAAGACCTCTTAACAATGTAACACCTTTGGCTTTGTTAGAAAAACCTTTGCTCTATATGGATATCAACTTATCAAATAAGCTTTGAGGAATAAAAGACAGTCAGGCAAGCTACACAGTGAGAAATGTCCTTTTCTGTGAGAAATAGTAGCAACTTTGCCCTGTAGCTTTCAACCAATAAACTTCTCTTTAACCAAAACCCTCTTTCTTATTACACTTACTTATTTTCTATTGGCATGTCACTCCATCAACAGACTCATACCACATACATGGTCAACCTCCAGTGTGGGCATACAGCCAATCTTACTGGTATAGAACAAGGAAACATATTTTAAACAAGCTCCAAAGTTTCAGCAGAGGCTGTAGCAGCTTATTTATTTCCCACAATCAAAACTCCTGTTTAATATGGAAACCCCCGTGTGCCCGTCCCTTCAAAACCACACCCTTCCTTGTCCTAGTATATCAATCACAACTACTCACAATGTCATACACAATTAAAAGAAAACACAAAGGGTGGTACTTTCCTCAGGTGGACAAAGGTAAAAAAATATAATCTTCCGAGTTTTAAAATTTAGTTTTGTCCTCGTATGCCATTTACCAAAGAAATTCACCGTACTATTAATGCTCAACCAGTATATCTCAATGCTTAGCAAATCCACTGTTTAGCCCTTTAACAACTCTGTTTTCTCTTTTTGGGCTCTGTTTGTACAGTTTAACAACTGTTTGGAGGGAAACTTATAAGTTTTGAAATACTTGAGAGGGAAACTACCATTCGGGCTATTTCATCATTCAACCAGCACGACCATAGCAGAAACTCATGTTTCAAACAAACCCACAAGTCTTAAGACTGCGATTCATATAGTGATTTTCTACTCTTTTTCACCACTTGACATTTTGCAAATAGCAAGGGGGGCACATAAAACACCTTCAAACTTGATGACAGATCTCCTTGAGTACTTTGGACCAACTTTTTGGAGGCGTTTAGGAGGCATTGATCGTCGGAAATGTGCGCGGCACGTTTATATGAAAAAGCGCCGCGCAACTGGCCAACCGGGTGGCCTGTCGGGTCGGCCGGGCACCGTGTACAGGCGCGTCGTGCACACGTACAGGCGCGTCGCGCACATGTTGACCGCCTGTGCAAATTCCCTTCTGAGCGCGTCGCGCAAACTTACAGGAGCGTCGCACAGAGAATCTGTGTCAAACTTTTTCAACTGCTCCGAACTTCTTTGTTTGAGTTTGAGGGCATCAAAGGGTCTTTGCTCGAAGTTTGAGAGATTTCAAAATGAAAAGGCAAAAGCCTTGACCCCTTTTTAAAGTAAAGAAAAACAACGGTCCCTTTGATTTGATTTCGAGAGGGTTTCTCCTTTTACAAGTTTTGAAAAACGTTTGTTTTTAAACCCACATTTCTGAAACTATTTCTTTACAAATGAAACAAGATTTATTTGTTTCAAATTATAACCCAAAGGCGATGATAACCTCTTTATAAGCATGTTTTCCCTCCGAAATGACATAATCTTTTGGAGTAAATATGTCCTTTTAGACTTCTGATCGTTTCCTATTCGAAGAAATGCCTCCTCCCGTACAGAGTATGTGGATTCGTCTTTGATGATTGCATCCAAAGGATCGGGATCAAGCCAAAGTATTCTTGTTTTTGCTGAGCTTGTAAACTTGTAGGAACCTTTGCCTCTTAAACTTGGTTTGACAGACTTCTGTAGGTGTTTCTTGAGTGTAGATGCAAAAATATAGTTGTATTGACCTTAGGTTCAATCATTCTCTGTCCACTGAAAAAGGGGATTCCCTTTACAATTCTTTTTTCACTTGGATTGTAACAGTGAAGCGCCTCATGGGTTTTGAATGCTGCTCCGGAGCTATGAAACTCATTTCCAGAACCTGTTGAAATATAGTCAATATCATTTGCCTATGTCATGACTTTTCTTTTAACCCATAGCAGAGTTTGTGTTACTTGGGCTCCAGATTGCTATATTGGAAAGAAAATTTGATAAGGGACCAGTTTAACCTCTGTCCTAATCTGCTGAAGGTTATTTGATGAGCAGGCTTTGACAAAAGCTTTCTCTTATACATGATGACAGGAAAAACAGCTTTGACAAACATTACTGTTTTTACTTCTGTCTTCAACAACACTTTGCTTCAGAAAACTCTAATCATTGTTTCACTTTGCACATGGGCCTGAAGGGTGATTCCTGTCAGTTTTGTCTCTCTAGTGACTATTTAACATAGCACCTCCAATTTTGAATGATACCCTGATGACCTTCACACCATCCTTTGCCACTTTGTTTATAACACTGTTGATGACATTTGTTATGTAACCTCACTTTAAATCTGTCAAGAAAATACTGAAGACCGCTTTGTTATTTGAAAGAGTAGGGTTTGTATTTTCAACTTGTTTTGACAGTTTCTATCTCCAAAAGCTTCTTCAACTTCTTCCCCACTGCAGGTGTCCATATTTGCCGACATTATTTGGATTTGGTCATGGCTCTTTGATTTAAGAAAGGCGCCCCTTTTCAATATGCTTCCTCTTCTCAAAACATATCATTTATGATATCTCTGTCCTTTTGAATAATGAAAAGCTGTGTTTGTTTCAAACCATCCAAACAATGACAATATGTCAAATGACCCTATTTTGGACATGATGAACAATAGTTCCAAAGGTGATGTCTCTTGGTAATAAAATCTCAGATTGCCCTTGCCAACTGATTTTCTTTCTATGCCTTTCAAAGTTTTCAAAACTCAGATGATAACTTGTGGATAAAATGTCTTTTGAAACTTTGACTCGTGGGTAGAAGATAAACAGAGGGGATGAAGCATGAGAGTTAGAAAGGCATAAGAGGAGAACTGCCTCTTATGTTACGTGAAGGAGCTCTTCAATCGTCTCACTGCACTGCTCTTTTCTGAGGGGAACTGAAATGTCACCATTTGCCTTGGTCAACTTATGACAAGTTATTTGAAAGATAATCTCTATGAGGATGGAGGTTAGCACCCTTTGAAAAACAACCACCTTTTCTTCTGCCTATGTAATGACATGATTTGTCAACCTTTCTTCAATTTGGTCTTGTTGAAACAGCAGGCTGCTTATGATTAGAATTGTTTTCACTAATGATATGTCTCTCCAAGGTTTTAACAATTCATATGATTTGAAAACTTCAAATGACTTCCTTTACAAGACCAAAACTCCATTTTCCCTTTAACTTGCACATTTCAGATTCTAGCCCTGTTATGATCATCACTTACACTCAGAAAACCTAGAGTCATTGTTTCACTGTTCAGTAAAAAGCAAACCTGGGCTTTTGCAATCCTTAAAGTCAATATTGGCCAGCGCCCTCTGCTTGTAGATGAAGGAGGCGCCCTAACCCTCTGCTTGTAAATGAAGGAGGTTATTGGCCATGACAAATTACCAGTTTGCTGTGACAGTGGTGTCTTTCTCTTACTGTGATTTTCATGCTGAAAGGAAGCTGCAAGGTCTTGATGAGTAACTCTCTGTCTTGCAGATATATCTCAGGCTCATTTTTACATTGAGAAGCAACTGTTCTTCTAAATGTAGATTCAAGCAATTTCTTTTGAGATGATGTTATATTTCTTGCCTTTGCAAAATCCATAAAACACTGTAAAACACCTAATAATCAGCTTGAGACTGTGGTCTATGCAGTTCTGAGACTTAGGGGTGTGTAAGTGGCGCGACTTAGGGCTGTTATCAATTTCATTTGCAGAGTGGGAGGTCTGTCATGATTGGTCTGTAGCAGATGGAGGTTTCTTTTGGCCTTTTGATGGTTTCCAAGGGTAAAATGTCTTAAAGCGCCACTTCCTAACTTAGGGGAGGCTTTTGAAACAGACTTGGATTTTTCCTTTTAGAGCTGATGGGCAGACCAGTAGGGCTAAAGCTAGAAAAGATAGTGATAATGGGTTTTAACTTTGACATGGGCGGACTGAAAAGTAAGAGGGCGAAAAAAGTTTTATGAGGGTTTTCTAGATGACAAATTGACATATGGAAATCAGCTTCTAGAAAACTCAGCTATGGAAATAGTCATCACTAACATGTGAAAAATACTGATGACTACTTCCATTTTCGACAACGTGAATGACATGAAAAATATTTAAACTTTCCCCGGTGTTAAGAATATTATCATCGTGCCTCAAACGTATAGGTGGGTGTTCCTCCGATATTCAACATATAGGTGTTACCTAGTGGCCGCCAAGTCATTCAACATCCATAATTATCTATAAAATAAATACAAGTAATATTTGCAGTATTTTTTACTGTAAGATGCATTATTATGATAATGTTAGAACATATGTTGACAATGTCAAAACATACCTAAATAAGCTCCTCGTCATTTCAAGAAAAAATTATTGGAGTTTCCTGAACTTGGAACAAGCCTCCCACGATCTGAAAGAGTAGCAACTAAGTCAAGATTGGTTCTACACCATCAGCCTACACGATCTAAAAGATAAATATTGGTTCTACACCATCAAGCCTACAAAAATACAAATAGATGTTGCCATTTATTACCCATTGAACTACATTTAAGGCTCAAACCTTCTGAACAGTATGCCAAAGGATCTCATATTGGGAAGTTTTGTCTACGTTTTTCAAAGAAATCTATTTCCTTTAGGCAGAAAAGATCATCACAAGAGCTCATAGGTATGTTTGGCAAGAAATGGTGGATCCTATTTTTCCAATTCTCCATTATGATTAAATAACCATATTAAACCATTGTCAGTTTGTCCCCTTACATTTGTTGGTCCACTCTAGTTAAAGCCCCATCATTCAAGGTAGTTCTTATCTTTCTATGTTGAAGTGGTTTGAAGCCTTTGGTGCTCCCATGATAGCTTTAATCATTCTCTCATGGTAAGATGACCGTGCACATTTAAAGGATTTTCATTTTCATAGAAAACATCAAAAATAGCTTCTTACAGTCATTAAAATATGGGAATGTTATACAAGTCCATCACAAAATGGAATCTTTTCACATAATTTTTAAAATTTTCTTATTACCGCCTATTCATCTAAATGTTGTGACATCATTATATACGCCTCTCTAGCCTAATTATGCTCGCTTAACGACATAATCCTCAACCTGGAAATTATAATATTTAATATAGACACATCGTTGACGTATTAAGTGGCACATATGTTCCAACTTCCCATGTTATGTTGTTAGTTTTAAGACACCTTAACACAGAAATTGAATTCCTATATTATTACCCACCCCCTTAACATAAGGCTTGAAACTTAAACACTTCATGTATTTTACAAAGGAGAAATTCAATTCAAAATCCAAAGACTATGTGTGGGTAAAAATCCCATCTAGTGGGTCACTTGGGTAATTTGCTAGTGGCCATAGCACCCACCAATTTTTAAAAGAACCATATGGGTAAGAGGCGTGCCATGTCTTCAATTGCTTCTCCAAACCCTATTTTCAGAATACAATTTAAAAATAAATAAATTAAATAACCAAAGAAAAACCTAGACACAAATAGAAACGTATGGTGTTGATTCTTCAATCATAGGTTGCAAGAGTTGAACATTCTTTTAGATAGTGTAGTTGTCCTGGAGGAGTATTTACTATTTTTTAAAGTGGAGACACATAGTTAAATCCAACTAATGTAAAATATTAAATGGAAACATCTAGTGAAGAAATTTCAGCAGAGATAAAATAATTAAATTCAGTAATGTCGACATATGACACGACTGTTGAGATTCAACAAGATGATGATCCTAGTGAAAATTAAGCACCTACACTAGTTGGGGCCCACAACTTATTTTTAGGTCTATGTCTATTTTTAGAATGTTGAGAAAATTCTATTTATAGTGGGATTCTATTTATAGATGGTTGAGAAAATTCTATTTATAGATGAGTTTCTATTTTTATATGCATGGGCGAAGTCTATTTATAGATCACATGTCTAAAAATAGAATGCATGTCGGTTATTATTATCTCTTAATAATAATTTATTCTCTTGAAGCACTTGATTTCAGTTAACTGATGTGGAAAACTAGTTGACTGAAGGAATTACGAGTTCTAAGGTTGGTTGGTGGGACATGCAAGTGGAATTCATTGTAACTAAGTGATACAAAGTTATAATAGAGTTAGATGTGTAGTTATGTGAGTTGTAAATTAGTTTAACTCAGTTAAGTGAGTTAAACTCAGTTGTGCTAGTTATAACTAGTTGTAACTAAAGATACACTAATGAGAGATCAATGAATTAAATATTAAATTAATTCACATGGAGTTATCTCACATGCAACTGAAGATTTACTACTGTTAACTACATGCATGTCAGATCTAGTGGAGAACCAGTTGAGATATAAGTGAAAGGGACAATTTGACTATCTGTTGTGACATTAGTGGGTGCACTCATACAACCACACACACATTGGATATGCCGATGAGGATTGTGCAGTCAAGTAAAGGCAGTGTCTCATTCATTCAAGGATTATGATTAGCAGGGATTGTGCATTGGAGGTAGGCTGTCAGGAGGCAGTAAATTGGCGCATGTATTTGCTAATTTTTGTATGACAGTGTGAGACGATTGTATATTGCACTGAGAGCTCTTGGATTAGATTTTTGTATGAGATTGTTTCATGATCCATGATATATACATAATATATGATAGTGGGGTTTTTAGCTTTATTATTTCCCAGTAAAAACATATGTGTTATGTGTGATTGATCTTTCTTCATGTGTTTGCAATTGGTAATTAAATTTCCGAAAATATTTTAGTATAAGGATTCTGTATTTAACGGTGGAATATAATTGTTGGATTAGGAAAATCTAGGAAATACATAATTTTATTAAAATTTATACATGGTATCGGAGCAAAGAATATTGCAATATTGAAGAAGTAGTTGAGTTTGTTGGTGGAAACAATTCGAATTTGCAGCAAGAATTTCTTGGTGCGATAGTTGAGTAAAGATCGAAATGGATTTCAATGGTTTGCGGCCAGAGTATACACTTGAGGGAAGATCGAAATACATTGCATGGAAGGATAGGATGGAGGCGGTGCTTGAAGATAATGGCTTGAAGGAATTCATCGACAGTGATGTTCCTAAGCCCACTTCGACAAATGCTACACTAATTGACGCATTTCAAAAGAAAGTAGCGAAGACGAGAACGATTCTGTTAGAAGGTGTGCAAGACCATATTTTCTCAAGCCTTCATGGAAAGCCGCTCCATATGCTATGTGGAAGGCTTTGACAGATCTTTTCCAAAGCAGCAGTGACCATAGGAAATTGGCACTGAAGGATAAATCCAGGCGGAGTCACTCACAGCCTCCGTCGTGAGATCATTTCGCTTTTTTGCTATCATTTGAAATCGCCACTTCACTTCGTTGCATTTCGCTAGGGGCATGCCATTGACTGACAAGAGGGTTTGGTATTCTTGTATTCCCTCACGTTTGTACCTGCCGGGCTAATTAAAACTCCGCAAAATTCATCGAAGTTCAGTTCACGTCATTCAGGGTCATAAATGATTATTTTGGTCAACAAGAGTCTTTTAGTTTTAGAGTCTAGGGTTCAGTATTTTGATATGTGTAATAAATGCCCGCAAGCCATGAGGATGGTTTTTGAAGAGGTTCTTAGTTCAAATTGTCATCATCAAACACATTTGAGGACATTTCTTGTTCAAAACTCTGTTTTGAACAAGAAATTGTCAAATTCATTTTTTGTAACAATCATGTATTTTTTCACCATAAAAAATTTCAATGCAGCCTCTGGTCTTTGTCGAAGTCCAAACACCAACATCCCTGCAAAAATAAAATTATTTCATTAGTCCAAAACTCAGAAAGTCAGTATAAAAAGCCAAAAGACAGAAGTTCAATGAAAAGATAAAGTGCCAAATGAAAAACATTACAAAGTGGGTTGTGGAGGAAGCAAAAATTAAAACCAACTCTTGCAAGATATGTTCCAAGGCTATGTAAATCATGTTTGTCAAATTACATTCACAAATTCTCATTGCAAAGTCGAATTGGGAGGTGGGAGAACAAATTTCAGTTTGAAGGGCCGTGACTGTGTGTGAAGAAAGAGGCGCGACGCATAGGAACAGAGCGCGGCGCACAGGATTAACGTGGCATATTGGGCCGGAATTTCCTTTGCAATTTTCCACAGGCGCGGCGCACCCAAAGGCTGCGGCGCATTGGGTTTGCGCGCGGCGTTTAGAGCCTTAAGGCTAGAAAATCAAATCTGCTTGGAGTGAAATCGATTTGTTTCAGTGCCATCTTCTCCAAGTAAGTTCGCCCAAGTTCATTCAATGGTTTTGGCTATGTGTGATGTGTTTATAAGTGAAGATTTTGGTGTTTGAAAGGTGAAAGAAATATTTGCTCCGAGGGTTTAAAAGAGACGGTTCAAAACATGAAATTTGGTGCTTAAACCATCATTTCATTAATATGTATGCTCTTGCCATTTGTCACTGTTAGCTACGTTACAATATACAACATAGCCTCATGATCTCCCTCCTATTCCATCGTTGTTGTCACTGTTATTACCATATCATTGTCTCACTTCTTATCATTTCTGTTATAGCACAGTCCCATGTTCACTATCCCATATCCCTTTACCCTTTGTTCCCATGTGAAATCCCAAACCCTACTTGTTACCTCTTTCCCTTCCATTGATTAAATTTCAAGTTTTCATAAGGATCAATGGTTGTTTTCATGTTTTTGACTGTACTTTTGCCATTTGAATAACTCTTATGTCTATCACATTGCAAGTCCCATTAATATCACCCATTCCCATACCATTTGTAAAGGTATGTAATCCCAACATTTTCCAAAGCAGTAAGTAAATTGTTTGTCTTTTCCAAAGCCACTTGATAGTACATTGTGTTCATTGTGAAATTTCCCACAGTCCCCATTCCATGTTAGAAACATTTGGCATATTTGATATTGAAAGGCAAAGCACCAATTCATCATTTTCAGACATACTCCTAACGCTTGTTTTCACCATACCTATATCAGCATATATTTGTCAAACATCTTGATTTCAGCACCATGTCAGAGACAGATTCACCTTATGAGCAGGGGTATGAGCAGGACAGTGATTCATCTACAGAGGTTAATGTGCCAAGGAGGTCTCACAAAAGTGGCAGGCATGTCAGGGAGGAGCCCACTTCTTTGACCCAATTGCAGGCTTGCCCGCTTGCAATGGATTGTTTTCAGCATCAGTCATGTTTCCATTATTGTGAGATGATTTCCCAAACTCAGCATCATCATGAGTTAGCTCGCCTATTTGTCTTACATTTGCATAACGGTCATGTAAACCTTGCTGGGGTGGATTTTACTTTGTCACCAGAGACCATTTCAGAGGTGACTGGGATACCCAACATCGGGGAAGAATGGAATAAGCGGCAGCAGTTGGATAGAGCCTATTATGAGCCATATATCAGACCTGGATATATGAGGCAGCTGAGCAGGGTATTTCCATTCCGATTTCTGAAGGATGAGTATGCACCATTGATGAAACTCATCATTCGTTATTTCAGTTGTGAAGGGCACTTTTCACGCTTGTATGCATATCACATCCGGCTGTTGATGCACTTCACGAGAGTGCGGTTGATGAGCATTCCATACATCATGTACCGTAACATAGAGCGGATGACGTTTCTTGTACAGAAGAAGACCCCAGCACAGAAGCATAATAGCATATATCATTACGCGCTGATCAAAATCATGGTGGTACATCAGCTTACACAGCAGGGCATTGCTTGGGAGGAGTTCATCTCCCGTGACTTCTTTGCAGCGCCACAGCCGCCTCCCGAGGTAGTTCATGATGAGGGAGAGCCTTCACACCAGTTTGATATTCCTGAGACTGAGCATATCAGTGCTCCAGTGTATGTGACATATCAGCGAGGCCACAGAGCCTTATTTGCAGCTACACGACGAGTACTATCTCCACCCGGGGTGGAAGGGGTCTCGTTGACTTCATCAGCAGCGCGAATACTATCTCCACATGGTGTGGAAGGGGTCTCGCCTTCGACATCAGCATAGGTATAGGTTCAGGACAGAGGCAAGAGGCCTATGCATGATGAGGGCCCTTCAGGAGGCCGAGACACTGATTTTATACTCATCGATGTTGATGCGAGCTCTCCTAGCTCAAAACCGAGGGAAGTCATCCAGGAGCAGAAAGCTAAGATTGGTACCTTGATAGAGAAATTACAGAGAACACAGTGGGTGATAAAATACTTGGAGCATCGGAACAAACAGCTAGAGGATCAGCACACACTTGCAGAGTTGCGGCGAATCCGTGAAGATCGACAATTGGCCCGGAAGAGACCAGGTGACATGACACCGGTTGAGCGAGAAACTTGCTTCACACATGTTAACATTCATCTAGAGAATTTGTTGGAAAAGGCCAATAGAGACAAAGACATGCTCCGTCATATGAAAAATCACTATTGGGCCCGCACGCACGTTTGCAGAGCAAAAATGAAGATCCTGAAGGCAAGGTTGAGAAAAGCACTGAAACGGCGAAAGAGGCCTGATCCACTTCGGATTTTGGTCGAGGCTTCATTGGATGAGCATGAGGCATGATGGGGGATCTTCACTCCGAATTTCAGCAAATTTGGAGAAGTTTTTGTCATTTTTGAAAATTTTGGTCACAAAACAGGTTTTTCCGCCCAACGCGTCGCGCCACCCGACGCGCGCTTATGATTGGGACACTTTCTGGAGGAAAAATTTGTATTTTTGGATTTTTCATGGTAATTTATGCATGCTCAGAAATGGCCGAAGCATTTCATCAAGTTCTGGATGATCAAAAGGGCCAAAAACACCATGAAAATCACCTTTCTGCCACCTTTTGCACCAGCAGGAAGTACTCTTGGGAGATTGAAGTTTTGGAGGGGAAAATGAGCTCCAAATTGAAAAATTCCACTTGGGTTGGATAGAAAAAATCTAGGGCTTTCCAACGAGCTATCATGAGCTCAATTTGGACTCTAGGAAGTGCTCCAAAAGCAGGTCCAAAGTAGCGCGGCGCATAGAGCTTTGGAGCGCGGCGCATAGAGGAATTCAGCCTATTTTTCACCTTCTAGCTCAGGAATTCGGCCAGTTTTGACTAGTTTCACCACTTGATGTAATTTTTGATCTAGCTTGATGTAATTTGGTAACCATGATGTAATTTTGGCATGTATTTACTTGTTCTAGATGATTCATTCACAAAAAAGTGAAAATCAAGTGAATGGATCAGTTTCCTAGCTTATAGAGGCAAGTTGTTTGGCTGCCTAGATTTTAGCTCTTTGTTTATAATTGGTTCAAAATTCTCCTAGAAGCATGAGCTCGACCCCTAGAGGCATGGGAAGGGGTTATACTTGTCTATTTATTGTATTTTCTGAGACACTTTGAGGGTTGGACTCTTGGGAAAAGTTTGGCACACTATTGTACATATTTTCTGCATTTTGGCTAAGGAAAGATCAGAGGTTTTGCAGCACCTGTTGGGATTCTTGTGGCTTTCAGTTTTGATGGTGTTTTCTCTCAGTTATTTGGTAAGTTCTTTAATGTTTAATGTATGCCATTCCCTTCTTTTTCTTCTGAAACTAGATGAATGAGTAAATGAGGTAGAATTCATTGATTCCAGTGCTCTGCCTTTAAATTTGTTTAGTTTTATATGTTTTCGCTAGTTTGGAGAGGATCCTTGTTCTCCCTTGCCCTCTTCATCTCCTTTTCATTCTGATCCATCCATACACATAATAAAAAGCATCAAGACTACTTCCTACCTTGCCCCAATTCGAATTCTGCAAAGATCTGGCCTCATCCCCGAGCCCAAAATTGTTTTTCCCATTTTTCCAACAAAAACCCAAAAAATTTAAATCAAACCTTCCTATCTATTTACTAGCCTAAAATCAATATCCATTATATGTCATCTTAGCCCTTTGAAGACCTTTTGCCGAGATAGACCCAGAGAGAGCCCTCTCCTGTCCTCGTAGGGCTAGCTACAAGGCTAAGCTTGGTTTGATGTTGCCTTGAGTTTTACCTTATTTCAGCCTAAGGTAGATTCGAGCGCTAACAC